>CP139505.1:352712393-352794893 GCA_021014915.2 Artemisia tridentata subsp. tridentata
GGGGATCTAATCGGCAAAGCTCGGTGCCGATCGGGCACACCGCCGCCGGTAGGCGGTGCCTAGCGAAATGTGGATATTTCGGTGAAGTTCACCGAAGAAGAAAAGTGAAATTGTAGACGTTTTGCAACGGGCAAATGTTGGAAAATGAGAAATATAGCCGTTTGGCTGTAAAAAAAAAAAAAAAAAAAAAAAAAAAAAAAAAAAAAAAAAAAAAAAAAAAAAATTACCCCTATTTTAAATTATACACTCTATAAATACTACACAATTCAACCACAACACTCATTTCATATCCAAAAAACATCTCTTATCCAACACTTTTATTAAAAAAATCACCACACAATTTTTATCCTAAAAAAATGTCTACTTCGTCCGAAGAGTAATGTTGTTTTTTTAAGTATTGTAGGATTTTTTTTTTTTTTTTTTTTTTTTTTTAATGAAATGATATGTGTTTTATTTTTAAATAGTTTATGTATTAAAAATAAATGAAAAAAAAAATGTGATGTGGAAAATGTGAGATTTGGGGTTGTTTGGGGACCATTGCCACCATTTTGGGGAAGTTTGGGGAAGGATTGGGGTGAAATGAGTTGGAGGGTTTTTATTGGATGATGATGAGGTGGCAATTTGGGGAACTTTGGGGTTGGAGTGACCACTCCCTCCCCCCTACAATTTAGTCCAATTTAGATGGATTGAGATCCTCTCATGTTCTATTTGAACATGAGAGTTATTGTTGAAGTTTATGTGAATGAAGAAAAAATAAATAAATTAATCATTGTGGGATCATTATTTTTTAAATTAATCATTGTAAAGAAAAAAGTAACTAACATGACATCTCATGTTCAAATAAAACATTGTAGGATCTCAATCCAATTTAGAGTGACTAAACCTGTTACATTTGATTCTAAAATTGGATAAAATTGGAAACGATTTTAAGACTGAGTTTTGTTTCTATTTAGTCACTTTAGCTTTGTTTTGATTATAAAAGCCACTTAAGTTTCAACAGTGTTTCATTGTTGTGTAATTTTTATGTTTGAGTGATCTAAATATAACACTTCTCAAACTTGGTTAATATTTCGTGACTTATTTACTTTCTAGATTTGCATAAATTGATTGTACATAAAGTTGATTGAGAGTAGTTATATTTCAAGGAGTTGATATTTATTGATAAGTTACAACTTAATAGTACATGTATAAATACTTTAAACATAGTCATTTTGCATTTTTCCTTAGATTGAAAGCAAAATTAGGCTAAGGCTATGTTTGACGTGGAGCTTTTTGGAGTTTTTTTGGGTTATGAGCGGTGAGCAATGAATTTTTTGATTTTTATTATTTGTTTGACAAATGAGCAGTGAGCTTTGCTATTTTTTAAGAATGCTCATTTTTCCAATGTTTTTTTAAGAAGCTGTGAGCGGTGAGCTGTAAGCTGTGATTACTGCTCACAGCTCATTACTCACAGCTCACTGCTGCTACTTTTACCAAACACACCCTAAATTTACCACAAAAAAGTATACATGTAGTTTAAAAAGTGAGGCGAAGAATAATTTTCAAATTTTTTCAAATTGAACAAGTTTCCTACCGTTGCAAAAATAAAGCACTAAAATAATACGAGTAACCTTTAGAAACACACTATAAATACAAGCCTAAATAATACTTTCCCTGTGGCCCATCTCTTTTTACATACGCTCCACTCTCATCAGCAACAGGTAAATCAATCAATCTAATTAGGGTTTCAAATTCCTCCTTTACAACAAATTCCTTTTATTTCAATTACACTTATTTATATATATTTTATTTCAACAGGTTTTGATTAATCTTTCAGAAATTTAATCGGTTGGTTATTATTGTTATTATGGGTCAGATCCAGTACTCCGAAAAGTATTTCGATGATACTTTTGAATACAGGTAAATGATTGTTTTTATGTTTTTTTTTTATAAATTGTGAAATAAGGGATTTTGTGTTTTACAAAACAACTAAAATTTGTTTTGTAATTTTCCTTGTTAAGCTGTGAAATAAGGATTTTGTGTTTTACAAAACATTTTGTTGGAAAACGCTTATTTGAACGCGATCTCTGTTTTCCTTGTTTTCCACAAAACAAGGTGTTTTCCCCCGACTAAACGCACCCTAAATATTCCTATCCTAACTATGGTACATACACTTGAAATAAAAGTGGCAGAGAAGATACATTTTCAGACAATTAGCCCTTTTTTTAATGATGGTTTTGATGGATTTGTTTTTATGAATTAATAGGCATGTTGTTCTTCCGCCAGAAGTTGCTAAAATGCTTCCCAAAAACCGCCTTTTAGCTGAGGTATACTTCTCGATCACTTGTTCGCTTTTTACTACTTTTTATATTTATATGTGTGTTTCTTTTGATTTATAGTGTTTTGAAACTTGTTAGGTTTATATTAGTAATGTTATCATCAACCTTTGTGTAAATAGCTACTTATGTTGACAGTAAAATTGGCGATTTTTATTCACCAAGAATAAGACTCGATAAGTTGAAGCAGTCAGAATTGCTTATGTGCTTATATGAAAATGTAAATAAGCTGTGAGTTAAGTACTTAATCTGATCTTGTATATGGAATATATATTACAAAGTACTTATTAGCAATTGGTTAGAGTTTAAGTGATTATGTGAGTTTAAGTGTTCACAGCTTGATGATCAAATAGTTTAGTAGGTGAATTGTGTTATTCGGGTTTAGTCTATGAATGTTACATAAATTAAGTGATCTAAAAAAGTACTTTTTAAAATTGTTATAGTATTTGTTTTTACGGAAGAGTTTATAAGTAGACGCAAATAATGAAGGTATTGAAAATAAATTGTAAAGAGTAAAACCTGTATAGTGAAATCTGCGGGTAAACCTGTTACATTTGGTTCTAAAAATTGGAAATGATTTTTCAAATCCTAAGCGAGTGTTTGGGATAATGTTTTTATGAAAGTGTGTATGTTTTTATTGTGTTTTTGAAACACAATAACCACTAGTCAGAGTTGGGAGTGTTTGGGTAAATAAACAACCTACTTGTATTTGCACAATGAATTTGCTTTTTTACAACAATGAGCAGTTTTCCTTATCCAAACGACTAAACACTTCAAAAGTGCTTAATACAGAATCCCAGATAAATATTGCTAGGAAATTGTAGGAGTGGAGAAGTGTTGGTGTAAGATTTATCACGATGTTTATGTTATTATAATCTTCCAAGTTCCAAGTACGTGATCCGATTTTCCAATTGTAAGTGTTTTACTTTCTGGCTATTTGGTGAAACTCTGAAATAAGTATTACGTGACTTTAGTGAAAGTAATGCTTCACAGCTTGATGTATACAGAGTAAGATATATTTTGTATGAAAAATCTGTTATGAGATTCTAGCTCTCTCACCGTGTTATCAGATCAAACAGTCTTGTATGATATTATCATTTTGATACTTTTTTTTACCAAAATTAAGTAGGATTTATACAAGCATACTCTTTAAGACAAATGGTCTTTAAAATGTCTCTACTTGAAGATGTTTAAGTGCTAATTTGTTTCTTTAATATATCATATTTAGGCATGTTTTTAGGTAAAGTGTTGACTGCTAGATGTGTATTGGCTTAATTTTGCACCTTAGTTTGCTCCCTGGTTCTTTGTAAATAACCTAAACTCTTTGAGTTTGTAGTTAGTTTTTGCGGCAACGTATTTTGCCTTTCTTATGCCTGGCTATTAGTTTTCGAAACTTGCTCCATGTGGCAACAAATTTCTGTACTTTCATTCATATTCATATGTAAAGAGGGAATCAGATATATATCGAGTTTGAGGTACATTTGCTTTGATGCTAAAGAGTTCTGATTGTGTTTGTGTAGACTGAATGGCGTGCAATTGGAGTGCAGCAGAGTCGAGGATGGGTTCACTATGCTATCCACCGACCAGAGCCACACATCATGCTGTTCAGGAGGCCACTCAACTATCAGCAGAACCAAGAGAATCAGGCTCAAGCTCACCAAAGTCTGCTTGCCAAATGACCCCTTTAGTCCTATGTTATGAACCTGTGTCTCATTTCCTGTAGAAATGAGTAAACAATGATCTTCTATGAATCTTGTTTCAGATGTTAAATTGTAATCTGGTATATCATTGTGCTTCCAGAATGTTAAAAAGTTACTGTCTTGCTTGTTCTCTTTGCTATGGAGAAATTAATCTTGAATGTTTGTTGGAATGAATTCTCACATTTGGATCCTTTTTATTAGACTTGTCGGCTAGACTAATGTGGTTGGTAGAGTTATCTCTCTGTGTAGTTTGTGCAGCTTCAACTTACATGCCGCGATAGAGTTGCATTTCATGCTGTTTGGTTTTATTGCATAACACGATGTAATGAGGCCAAAGATGCTATAAGCCTATATAAGATGGTGAAAATTGCGATTTGTATTATATCTTTTAAAGTAGTACTGTAGTTCTCAAGAGAGTTAATTGCAAACACCATCTTGTTGTTTGGTTATATTGCAGGAGCAATCCTTACAATTTTGAAAGTGTTAGCGACTTGGCGTTATCCATGTGAGGAGCTTTGGTGAGCAATTATCTTCACATGCGAACTTTTAAAGTAGTACCGTAGTTCTCAAGATGGTAAATTGTAAAACTGTCTCTCAGGTGCAGTCTCTACAATTTTGAAAATGCAGTCGCTATCCATGTGCAAACTTTGGTGATCTTCACATGAGAACATGTGACTTTTGAAAGTGCAACGCAGTCTCTATCAAAGACGATAATTGCACACCAAAATTAGCCACAGTACTCAACCATATGAACGGTTTTTGCAAATTATTTTTAGAGTTAATTTCAAAAATGGTCCCTATACGCGTCCGGGTTTAACACTTTTAGTCCCTCTAACTTTTTTTTAACGGATATGCTCCCCAAAGTTGCGACCCATCACGGGTTTAGTCCCTTGACCATAATTTTCATGAGTTTGACCGTAACCTGGGTTAAGTTAGTATAGATTGAGGGCTAATTTGGTCATTTTACGTTTAGTCCCCTTCTTCTTTATCACTACCCACCACTAATAACACAATATGATAAAAATCTGATAAAACACAATCTGATAAAAATAAAATCACTTCATAACACAATCTGATAAAACATCATCACTTGATGTTCCAAAACATTACATAGTACTTCCAAAACATCATCACTTGATTACATTCAAAGCTACCATCAAAAGCATTAAACTAAAAGTACCATCAAAACATCACCACATGCTCTGTTTCCCTTTCCCTTTGCTCTGTTTCCCTTTCCCTTTTGTTTCGGGCATGCTTCTTTTCCCTCTTCCTTTGATTCCTTCCCAAATGTGCTCATTGCAAAGCCCTAGAACCTGTTCCCTTTTACCAGGTATTGAAATAGAAAGAGGTTCAACATGAGCCCTAGAACCTGTTCCCTTTCCCTTTTGTTTTGGAGCTGTTGAAACATCTTGATCATCCTCAGATGATGTTGAATGGTAGCTTGAGATCCAGCTGGGCAGAGAGCTAAGCTCAGAGGAAAATTCTTCATGGTTGGACTTTCTTTTCACTGATGTAGCATAATTGTAAGGTAGGTTCCAAGGGGGGGGGGGGGGAGACTTGAGCTTCTCTGATGATGTTGAATCTGAGGAAATTTGAATGATGGGTGGATTAAAACTCATGGTTAAGTAGCTTGTGGAAAATGTTGGGTGAATACAGGTTGTGTGCATAACCCAATTTAAAGACCATTATAGTCAAAATGGTCAAGGATAGAGTAAATGTTATTGAATGTTCGGTTAGTAAAGTGAAGATTGTGTTAAATGGAATTAAATGCTAAGATTGTGTAATTTGACTTTTAGACCATAGCTGTTCCATCCAGTAAAGACTTGATAGGCTTGTGAAAGTATTAGACCATAACCATAACTGTGTAATTTGACTTTTAGAATTCAAATTACAATTTGACCATAACTATGTACATATTGCAAAAACAATGTACCATAACTATTAGACATAACCATAATTGTGCAGACTTTTAGAGTGGAATTTGTGCAGATTGGTAAATGCAGGTTGGTAAAGTGGAATTTGTGCAGATTGTGTAGTTTGACTTTGAGACCATAACTGTTTACATTGTGCAAAAGATTGTGAAGGTTTAAACCATAACTTTATGTAGATTGAGTTTCAAAAATTACAATGTACCAAGTGTTTACATATGGCATACTACATACTGCAGACCATTAGACCATAATTAGACCAAAATGTGCCAAAATTATGCAGACTATTAGACCATAACTAAAGTTTACATGAACTGTTTACATATGTACCATTGCTTTGTGCAGACTATTAGACCATAACAATGTACCAAAATTACAATGCACCAAAATGAAATTCCACATTAGCATAACCATAACTGTCTAATTTGACTTTTAGAATTCAAATTACAATGCAGACTTTTAGAAGTCAAATTACATTACCGGAAGTACCAAAATAGAATGTACCAAAATGAAATTCCACATTACCAAAATGAAATTGACTTTTACAAGTCAAAATACAATGTACCAAATTGACTTTTACAAGTCTTACAAACATACAAATGACAATGTGATAAAGAATCACAGATGACAAAAGTCTAATGACAATGTACATACTACATTAAATTGTTTACATATGGCAGATTTACAAAATAGCCTCACAAGTGGCTAGCCATAATAAGGGTTACCATATTTAGTCAAACTGTCAAGTCTAATCTAATGAAATAATATCATCTGGTCCAGGTGATGGTGGCCTTTTGAACTTCTTCCATAACTGGTTCAGTTGAACTTCTTCCATAACTGGTTCAGTTGAACTTCTTCCATAACTGGCTCATGAACTGCTTCTGTTGATGCACTGCTTGATGCTTTTTTCCTTTCTTTAGCTTGCTGCAAATGATATTGTGAAAGTCTTCTCACAAGTGGTTCCTGCATTGGTTCTTGTTCAATAACTGGTTCTTTTTCTGGTGCTTCAGCATGGATTCTGCAATCTTCAGGTGTGATTCCAATAGGCCAAGCTGGAACAGGTAAACCCATAACATTCTGCAAATGCAAAAGAGTCCAATTAAACTAATGCAAAAGTCATAACATTATAAAATGCAAAAACAGTTAAAACAAAACAAATTTCAAAAGAGTAACTTACTCCTAACATTGCTTCTCCATCAACTGGATCCTAAGAAACACCATATCCTATAGGTGTAATTCCACCAGGATACCTGAAAGATCTTGAACCATCTCCTTTTCCTCTACACCTAACATTTTTTCCATTGATGGTCCTAAGCCTAGTGCTACTGCTACTCCCCTTGCACTACCACCCCTCCCCTGCACCCTACCACCCCTCATCCTCACACCACCTCCTCTCATTGTCACACTACAACCCCTCATTCTTACTGGACTTTTTGTCATATCTGGTGGTGTCATCTCAAATCCAACTGGAGGTGTTGAAATCTTCACTGGTGCATTATCTACTACATTATCAACCAAAGACTCATCTACAATCAGTGGCTCTACATTTAGTGGCTCCTCATTAACACAATGATCAACATACAACTCAACTACCTTATACTTAGCAACTAACTTCATCATTTGCATAACATCCTGATCACTAACTAACTTCTTTAGGCCATTATCTAAATCAGTGTTAGGTTCCTTATAATAATACTCAAATGATGAGTTTTCATAACCAAGCTCTTTCATCATGTTGTCAATTTCAAGAATAAAAAACACATCAGAATCTATTGAGTGTATCCAATCTACTTTACCACCTTTATATCTTATCTTGGGAGGATTGGTAAATGCACCACCATGGTTGATCTTCAAGCAAAAAACCCTTGGAAAATAACATGGTTACATTAAAAAATTAACAGTTATCTAAACAAGATTATTGATAAAATTAACTTCAGTTAAAGCATGAACAATAAAAAATACTCGCCATAATCATGATAGGCTGCTTTTGATCCCTGCATACGAACCCTCCATTCAGAAACCATTGATTACAATTGGGAATTTTGAGAGAGAGTTTGGGGATGAAACGACCTAATTATTCAAATGTGTGTTTCACTGTGTGCTTCGGTCTTCAGTCAATATCCCGCCAAAAAAAAGGTAAGGGACTGATTAAAATGACCAAATTAGCCCTTAATCTATACTAACTTAACCCAGCTTACGGTCAAACTCATGAAAATTATGGTCAAGGGACTAAACCCGTGATGGGTCGCAACTTTGGGGAGCAGATCCGTTAAAAAAAAGTTAGAGGGACTAAAAGTGTTAAACCCGGACGCGTATAGGGACCATTTTTGAAATTAACTCTTATTTTTATTTTTGATAATGTAAAGATTGATAAATTGCAAGGTATACGAAAGCATACCAAAGTACATGAATGATGATACACACAAATGCATATATAAAAACCTTCCTTAATATAAAGAGTAAATTACATTTTTGGTCCCTATGGTTTGGCCAAATTGTATGTTGGGTCCCTATCCTTTCGAAAGTGCAGCGGTAGTCCCCATTTTGAAATTTGGATTGCAAATTTAGTCCTCAGTCAATGTGAAATGACCAAATTACCCTAAGACAACTTAGGGACTGAATTTGCAATCCAAAGTTCAAAATGTGGAATACTGCTACACTTTCGAAAGGATAGGATCCAAACATGCAATTTAGCCAAACCACAAGGAACAAAAATGCAATTATATATATATATATATATATATATATATATATATATATATATATATATATATATATACAACACACACACACACACACACACACATATATATATACACTAACAAGCAAGGAACAGTGCCCCCAAAACAGTGTACTTGCAAATTTCAGTTTAGACCCTGAGGTTACTGATCCATTGCAAAGTTAGTCTTTAAAGGCCGTTAGTTAACAGTCGTGACTTAAAATTGCAAAGGACCAACAACTTCAGGGGCTATTTCTGTGCAAATATTGTACAGAAAAAGCCCCTTAGGTTAACTTTTAATTTCAAAGTTAGTCCCTAAGGACTAACTTTGCAACATATCAACACTCTCAGCTACAGTGCAGAACAATACCCATGAATAGTGCAGAACAGTGTTTACTATTCATCGTAAATTACAAAAATAGTCCCTCATATTATCTATAAATTTCAAAGTTAGTCCCTAAGGACTAACTTTGCAAAATGTCGATAACTTTATGGACTTTTTTCCGTAAAAAATCATACTAGTTTCAGAAATAATTTACGAAAATAGTACTTGCGGTAACCTATCTTTTGCATATTTAGTCCTCAATAACAAAAATATTTTTTTGACAACCGTTTCATTTCGAGTTTAGATTAAACAAAATATTCCCATAGCAACACGCGGGTACCCCACTCGTTTACTCTATAAATTTGCAAACAAATACTGTTCATTACTTAGCATCTCAACTTTTTAAATTTTAACATTATACTTTTAACACCGTTTTAACTTTCAACTATATTTATATATATTAGGCTAGAAGTAGTGGTAAGAAGTCACTCACCGCCACCTCAGCGCCACGCAAGTTTTCTCTCTCTTCTTACTTCCCCTGACTCACACTCACCATACATCTGTAGTGGTCACCCTCACTCACCTTTTATTAAAATACTCACTTTATACAAAATATACCCCACTAAATATTCCACACACACTCACAAAACAAATAAAAAAAAATGTTACTTTTGTTTTGGGTCCCACTTTGTGAGGAACAGTGCATGGTGAGTAACTCACCAAAGTTGCACAAATATGGTCGTGAGTTGTGTTGCTATTTTGGATGTCACGATCGTGACTTACCACTCACAGAGGAATACATCCCACTCCATTTAGTCTTATATTTATTACAATACTAAACAAGACTTCAAATCCATACCGAATTTTATAATTGACGTCGTGATCGTACAAAGTTGTCTTAATCCCGTCATGATGCGCGGACAACTAATACTAGTATCAGTTTCCTAACCGTCGCAAAACAAAGGAATAATAGCATCTAGCTTATTATTATTGCATATACATTCACTTTCCTTATTTAGATTGGATCAGCATACCTTATCTAAATAAACCTTGCTTAGCAAGTTATGGGTGGCTATAAATAGAAGACACGAGGTTTTATGTCTGCGCTTCGCTACGGGTTCTCTGGACACAAAGTTATGTAGACCGATGGTCATATATTTTTAGTTGCGCAAATCGCTTTTCAGAAGAGGGGTTATATAATTTGGTTGACATTGCTACTATGCAGACCGCAACTACTTTATATATCGATTTTGCCTACACTATAAGGCATACATTTTTGTATTCAAAGGTGGGCTGCCGGATATATTTTTTTTTTCTTCAGATTGTGGCCTTCTTCTTCTGGGTTGATGCTTGTTCTTGTTGTGCTTGTTCCTTTCGTGCAGTTGGGATTTCTGGTTTTGGTGAGACTATTGTTTCGGCTGCTGTTGTTGGTGCCTCTTTGGAAGTGGTTTCTGAAGTCTTTGGTGATGGTCCTATAGGGAAGACATGCAAATGAGTCATGTTAAAAAAAACCATTAACGGAATGACAGACGAGTAGCAATTACTTATTGGGAATAATAATGTCGACTGTATACAATATTGTTATTGGGTAAGATAGGTGCTAAAATCAGCCTGTTTATTTTTTATGTTGTCTACCCTGCTTTATCTTCCCCCCCCCCCCCTTTTTGTGTGTTTATGATGATAACAGTTTGCAAGTTTAGGGGTAATGCAAGTCAGGCATTTTGTGTCATTCAATTGGTGTTTGCATGTGATTTTTTTTTTTTGGATTTTTGGGCATGGGTTTTGCTATTTAAGGCAGGGGTATAGGTCATGCATTTTCACACTTTAGCTTTTAGTGTTCATCCAAAGCAAAATAACAAAGCTGATGGCAAGATTGTTTAGGTGCGAGGAGTTGCGACAGTCCTCAAATTCTATTGACTAGGAGGACAAGATGACTTTGTATTGTCATAGGGCGGAAATTGATTATTTACAGCTGGCGAAAGAATTCAATGGGGTTTGCATGAAAGTGGATCTTGTAATTCGTGAGAGGGGTTTTTTTGTTGAAGAACTGGGCACCGTGGCTGGAAAAGTTATCCCTCAGAAAACGGCTGAGTTTCTGAGGGAACTTCTAACAAAGGATGACTTGAAACTAATGGAGTTGTGGATATTGGCTGGGGAGCCGGAATTAAGGGGTTGGGAGATTGACTTGTTTATTCAGAAGCTGAAGGGCATGTTGTCGTTTTAAGATTGATGTTGGAATGTTGTGTGGCTGTCGTGGTTAGTATATTTGCAATAAACATGTTGTGGCCTTTGGTTGCCTAGCATGAGTTTCATATGTGTCTTGTAATAGTGTGTCAGTGTCTAAGTTTCTAAGCTAGACTCAGAACCTACTAAAAAGGGTGCCTCAAGGGGGGGAGCTTGGTCCATGGACAAACCCAAGAGCTCCAGAGGAATTCCAGACCCTCCCATATTGAGACCCCTTTAGACACAACAACCGCCCACCGTAAACATGTTTCTCACTGATGTGCTTTTTATAGTCTATAATTTTCTACCAAGTTTTAAATTTATTTATTGCCGAACTAACCTACAGACTTAAACAATAACGAGCAGCGTACCCAATCAATATGTATAGTTTTTAGGTAAGCAAGGGTCGTTCACTAGGAGTGGATTTCTAATATACTAATCTTAAAGGTATTCTACTGAATTAACCTAAACTAACGCAAAAGGGGTTTCAGCTTGAGAGACTGGCACGAGTTTGGTTTTCTAATAAAACTAATAAAGTAAAACAAACAATAAAAGTAAGAAAACACCAAAGATAACAAGAACGTATTAACCAAGTTTAGTCATATAAGATTTGTATATTAAGTTTTGATAAGTCTAAGACCTGTAGCGATGGTGCTCACAACTAGGCGTGGTCTATCCTACCTCTAGTTCCCCTAGAGTCTAGATTCCATTTTAAGTCTTCTTGACTGACTAATCCTGTCACAATTAATCGGAACCCGCATAAAGCTGCTTAATGACTACTTAGTTTATATTATTTATCCCTTTCGGGCTTACATTAACGATGCAAACGATGTTAATGAAGTAACTGTGGGAGGCGTATGGCGGCGCAAGCAAGCCACATTAAACTAGAGGTAATCAAAACGAAGGCTAAGCTTCCAATCGAATTAGTAACAAATCAAAACATCAAATAATCATAAACTTGGCTAACATATAAGGGTGTTAGCCTATAATCTCAGTAGCAAGGTACATAAACATAATTAAAACGCAAAAAGTATGAAACATAGTAAATATGATACGCTAACCGAATGATTAAGTAATATAACAATGATTAGAGATGCTCTTCAAGGATGATTGGGCATTCAATATAGATCTTCTACTGTTTGGAGAAGGTTTTGATCGCCTGGGAATGACCCTTAGGGTCCCCAATGGTACCCTAATTCGTTAATGAGTCTTCTATTTATAGTTTCTGAAATCGAGGTCGGTACAGCCTATCGAGAGGGTCTGATATGCCGTATCTATAAGTAAACGTAGCCTCCAATTCTGAAACTGACCCAATATGGCGTATCTGAAGTTCTGATACGGAGTATCAGCCAATACGGCGTATCTAAATACTCTATACGCCGTATCTCCTTCAGGAGCAGATAGATCTCCTTTTTCTTTTTCCGTGGCCGCTTGAATCAACTAAAACGGAGTCCGGATGAAGATTTTATGGCCAAAATACTAAAGCATCTTCGAGTATGTTCTTCAGATCGACCAAGTTTCATATACGGCGTATTCCCAAAGATGGATGCGGCGTATTCATCAAACTCAGGCAAGGTATTGAAATCTTTTAAGTATATGGATACGGCGTATCTAATTAGCATTGATATGCCGTATTGAGTGTCGGACCAGTAGGCTTTCTTCAATATCATCATTTTTGCTCCAAAATACGTCTTTTTCCATAACTTTCTCCAAATGCTCCAATATTACTGAGATTTACAAAAGTAAATGATTAAGTACCAAACCTCAATAAAATAGTATAAATCAAGTAATATACATGGGATAAATGATACTAATAATATGTTATTATTTGATGTCATCAAATATCCCCCCACTTGAACTTTACTTGTCCTCAAGTAAACCTTAGATTAAACTTATGAAAATGTATCCTAAAAAGTTGTCTAGGATTTTTATAGTAAAGCATTTATTCATTCAATCTCAATTACACAACCAAACACCTCACGAAATAGGAAAGTGAAATCACTCAAATCACTCAACTAATCTATGTGGTAACATTTAAGTAATTCGCTCAATTGCTCGATCGTGACGAGTGTCCTATCATAAGCTTGGCAAGGATACACATCTCCACCACTAAAGCTAAGGAGTGACAAGTCTAAAGCGGTAAAATGGGTTATGATAAGGCTTAAGGGTTAAACCTAACTTTGTTCAAACATCTCCTATACAAACTCAATAGATCGCTGGCGTGAGCTCTCGATTCTTCAAACAACGGATGGTCACTATCGTATATCTCGGTTCGCTGGCGCGTTATTTTAATAACGGATGGTCACCAAGACACACTCCAGATTGCTGGCGCGTCATTCGATTATTCAGAAACTCGGATGGTCACTACCTTATTCATGCACTTGACATTTTCACTAAGCCACTACCATATCCGGATGCTCGAAAGCTAACAACGAATATAGTAACTTGGTAAAGGGTAGGGATAAAACATTGGGAAATACATAAATTGTTGTAAAATAAAAATAAACCAATAGATTAAGTCCAAACAAGTGTGGTTAATCACACCACGAAAACTGAAGGAAGACAAAATGCCCTAGGTAAATAAAAACAATGAAACCCTACGGAAAAACTTTCTTGAAAGAAGTTTCTAAGGTTTGGTAATGATGTGAAAAATGGGAGGAAAAGAGGCTTTAACTGTTGCAAGTTGTAACCTCCCCATCATTCTAGCCCTATTTATAGGCAAAGAAAACGAATCGGCGAGTGACACTTGGCAAACGCCCACTGGGTCATAACACATTTAATAAAGCGCGTGGTAAACACCCTGCAAGACGCGAGTACCGCATGAAGACATCAAATACACACACTCCCTAATTCAGCTTACAACCCTGATCGAGGTAAAAAGCCTGCTTCTAGTTATCATCACAAAAGACAAACGAGAACATCAGCCTGGCAACAAAGGACTTGGGAACGAACCCTGGTAGCACTAGCATGGACCGGGGGGGGGGGGGGGGGGGCTCAGGCACAAAAAAGTTGTCCAGCATCTCATCATAGTGCGTGATTTAATACCAGATTTTGGGGGGGGGGGGGGGCTTGATAGCGTATCAATATTAATGGCCCAAGCCTATTAAATACACGCTCGGATCAAGCCTATCACCAAGGCCCAATCAACACTTGATCAAGCCTATCAACCCGACTTAAATCCCAGGCCCCGTAGGGCCTGGAAAGACCTCTTAGGCCTGACTGAGTAAAGACAAAGCTACTGCTCTCCAACTGTCACTAGCGGTTAAGATGTACCATCTGATATCGCATAGTGGGGACGCACATCAAACACTACTACGAGCTAAAAGTCAAAAGACACACTCCCAAAGGGTTTATCTCCAATCACTCACTCACACCACTCGTTTGCAAACAAGATCCAATCACTCACTCACACCACACGTGTTATTGTTGTTGTTGTTGTTGTTTAATTAAATGAAAACACATTAAACGAATACAAACAACATAACATAAAAAACATAACAAATAAAAACTAAAAAAACATTTCACAAAAAACAAAACAAATAAACACTAATAACAAAAAAAATAATAATAAATAAATAAAAAATAATAATTAAAAAAAAAAGACAAAAAAGTACACCCTCCCTACTAGGGAAGATTTGCTTTGTATTATAGGGAGGGTTTGTATAACCCCTGTGTTATACAAGCCCTCCTTATATTGTCACATCAGGGGGTTTGGTTAAACCGTACAACCCGCGATATACACCGTATAAACCGATGATGCGTGCAATGATTTGAAACCTTCCCCATGGGAGGGTCCAAATAACTTGCCCCATAATAGTATTTGTTTCGTAAAATAATATTTTCACAGCTTAATATAATACTTTTAACTCACTGGATAACTATGCATTAACTTGCACAAATCACCCTATACTTTTAACTATTTACAACTTTTTATATAACAAACTTTATTTATCAAATATCTAACAGATATCTCACGATTTCATGATAAAAAAAATTCCGCTAGAAAGATCTTTCAATGACGAACAAAACGAGCGCAATATTTATATACTCTTGACGTACGCACGGTTATATAAAAAAAATGTGAAGTTTGATATATATAAAATAAAAGAACTTTTATAATGCACCATTAACCTATCAAATAACTTTAAAAACTTTTTTTAAATTAATTTAAACCACATGGGAAAAAAACGTACACTATAATAAAAGTTTTAGTTACGTACCAAATACCTACCGATTAAACAAAGCGAACTCAATATTGATATGCTTGTAACATTATGTACGATATATATTCATGTTTAATACGTATATATATATATATATATATATATATATATATATATATATATATTTTAAAAATGTTTCAAAATGAACCTTTAACATACTAAATCACTTTTAAAACTATCGTAGTTTTTTGTGATAATCTACGCAACTACCCTAAACTTTCAAAATGATCAAAAAATAGGTTAAAAGATCGGCCACGACATTCAAAACCGGACTATCAAAAAGCCATGCATAAGTCATAAACAAATTGCGGAAATTACCCTGAACTTTTTTGTTATTTACGACCTTTTATATAACTAACTTTTTATATATCACATTGAGTATGCCCCTCGTTAATCGACAAAATATTTGAACAACACGAGACTGAATCAGGCGCAAAAAAGACCCGCTGCAACGCGGCGGGGGAGCCCACATCTTCTTTAGACACAATTCTTTCAAACTTCCTATAACAAAGCTTTTTTATTTTTATTTTTTTATTATTATTTTTTTCTTCTACAATTTAACTTTGAATAAACTAAGAATTACCAGTTGATGCCTTTTAAGAATATACACCTGTATCTTTTTGTTTAAATTCTTTTATATTTTATACCTATCATCTGTGAGCAAATTTAGTAATGGCAGTTTATGCCTTGTAATGCTTAAAGGCACATTTTAATTTTTTCGTTTTTTCATCTTCACAGATAAGCTGCCTTTCGTGCTAAATTAGTCTTTGTTTTGAGCTTTATTTCTAAATGAACTTATCAAAAGCTTATTCATTAGGTTGTGTATTGTGGCACGTACGACCCATTTCGTTACAAAACTTTTACTCAATGAAAATATTTGATATGATTACTAAAATGATAACCTAGCTTGTGACATAAAACGAGTAGGTATTAATTTTTGGAATTTAGTAATCATGACAATCATATATATATATTAAACCCATAATCAAAGTACACAAGAATGTGGAAGCGTGTAAACAAGTATAACACATAATAATTAACTAAAACATAAATGGAACATACCGTATTGATTCTAGCCCGAACAAGAATCAAAAGCAATTGTCTTGAACAATATGAAGAACCCTAATTAGGGTTTATATGAATCAATGATCAATCCCTTACCGTTTCATTGATCGATTCCTTGATAACAACTATAGTGAGTTGTTACCTCGTTCTTGTACACACAAACTATAACGAATAAGAGATTATGCAAGTAATAATAAAACACTTGTTTTGGATGAACCAAAATCGACATACCCTATGTGTAAGGGTATAACGATCGGCCAAAGAGGAACAAGAAAAGAAAACAAGTTTAGGGTTATGTGTGTGTGCACAAAAGGTGAAAAACAAATAACCCTAAACCTTGTATATATACTAGGTAAACTTGGAGGACAAGTTTGAGTAGGATTGGGTCTCCCCATACCCTTTGTCGACCGGATCTACAAGCCCAAGAGGGTTTCCAAATCCTTCTTGGCACTTAGTTTCACTCTAGTCCTTTTCTTTCATATTTAACGATAGTTAGTCCATACGGTTAAGTACTAACGACCGTTAAGTCCGTCAAGTGTTTAAATAATTATATATACATAACATTTCACATATATAATTATTATACTCTTATTCTCGTTTGCATTGTGTGCAATCCCGAGGTCTCAGGTTCGATACTAGACATGCACGTATTAATATTTATCCATAAAACCAACAGCTCCCACTTGGATATCTATTAATAGTGCAATGACATTGGTTAGCGTCTTGCAACACTCCAATGCCCCTAGTTCAACTCGAGCTAGGTTTCTTGGAAAACCTTTAATGATTCATCATTATTATTATCCTTTTGTTACTAATACCACGTTAATAAAGATATGGATCTCAGTCATTCTTTAATTAACAATTCTGTTTCTCGTTGTTTATGATTGAGCAAGATTACCAAAACATCTGAACGTATTCCAGATAGACTTTGGGCGTGCGCACGCAAACACCTTGTCAACCCTACGAGGGGCCCAGCAGTATTAAACTTCAAAACAAATTTGAAGGAACAAATTCTCTCTTGACTACAAGAATAACCCATAGACTTTGCAACATTTCTGAAAACAATCCTTATGACTCCCAGTTACAGTAAGCGGTAAATTGCTTTACAGAAATGCACTACATCCATGACACTTATCTGGTATCTCAAGTCTGAGGATAACTAAATTCATGATTTACTTACTGACAAGATCCACAAAGTAAAATCATGTAGTTGGGATAAGTCCTATATTCAATTCATTGAATATCATGTGAAATTGGTATGACTACGCATCAATGTACTTTCAAGTATATTCTAACCAATACTCAGATTTGTCTTAATTTAATGATATTCCCATATCATCAATTGACAACGGACATTTAGAATAACATAAGTTATTCACGGATTTAAACATGCAAATATAGGACACAATTTATTATTAATGAAAACAAACATACTAAGTACTTTAATTCATTATAAATAATAATTGCTTAATGTCATTTATCCAAATACTAAATAGATCAATGCATGATATTACTTGTTAATGAATTATGCCTCAAGTCATGTCTATCATACTTGTTGACAAGGCATAAATCAACTAACTTTGATCTATAAAATTTTGAGAATACTTATTTCAAGAATTATTTAAATTCTTGTATGTGTGCAATCAACTATATTGATATTGCCACATATTATTTCATAAATGGTGTGACATCCTCAATCACCAATTTATGACAATTAAACTTTCAAACAATTTTAAAGTTTAAAGTATTCTAATTCTTTAATGTATAATGCAACTATGCTTCTTAGTTAAGCATAACTAGTTCACATGGCCATTAACAAGGATAAAATCCTACCATGACTAGTTATTGAGTGTCATCTCAATCAAACAAACACTATTGTATAAAACTACAATATGCCTTTTAAATATTCCGTAAACTTAATATCAATTGTGTAATTTAGATGCCATATAATCTTTCAAGATTTGTTGGCCATAACAATTACGCAACAACTTGCCATATTGTTTATACTTAGAATTTAGGAGCAATTCCAGGTTGAGGATCATTATTCTAAGTCCAAACATATTCGATTAGAATATCCATAACACAATTTATCAAATATCTTTTATTAGATATCAAATGTTGTCAAATCATTTTGCATTCAACATGATACAACAATAACATGATATACATGCAAAATCCTAGAATCATACTTAGACTTCATTCATGTTCTAACTTATTAAAAGATATATTTTCATTTAGACTTTCTAAATGATATGTTATGTCTTATTAGGTTTAATTACCGCACATGTTTATAATAATAAACATATATCTCAAGGTTGTATGTTTTACTTCTTAAATTCTTCAAGTAAAGTTTCATTCCAAGTTAAGACTTAACATTTTAACTTACATGGAATGTTACTTCCCATATGTTACACAACATACATTATTTAAGAAATTAAACATAATACTCCCACTAGCTTTTAGGAATACTTAGAAATTGTCTTATTTCAATTATAAATCAAACAATGGATTTAATAATTAAACATAAGAATATTTCATAGATGCATGCATTAATCCATTCATGGATTATTACACTTTGTACACTTCCAAAATAATTATGAATTCAAAAATCCTTTCGATTACTTACCGTCCTCGCTCAAGTAATCACTCAAGAAAGAGTTTTGATATTCCATTGTCATCCTTCATATAAATGAAAATAGATATGACAATTATTATCTTTATATATTTAATGTGCTTATGAAAGAGTATTCAATCATAGTTAATTACTTAAGTATGATTAATAATCTTGTCACAAGACATACATTAAATATGTGTACAATATTGTCCATATGATTTCTACATAAAGATTTAAACCACTAGGGTTTTCTATCTTTAAATAAACTCATCATCATTCTCTAACTATTAAGAATTAAGATAAACCAAATTTGTAAAATTTGAATATCTTTATGAACAGCATCTATAACATTCATAGTATAAGTAATTTACCCAATTCATTATTTGGTAATACTTCATCATATAATCCTCAGCATATTAATCAAATATCTGAGATATCCAAGTAGATCTATGAATGAGAATTCCATCATTTGAGATCCAACATTTACATGTCTAATCTCATCATGATATCTGCTAGTGTATTTTAGAAGATTATGTATCTTGTAATTTTATCTCTACAAGATAAAACTCCCACTTGCCTTTTGTAATTTATAGACTATCTATAAATAATTAGCAAGTTAAGCAACACCAATTTGTTCTTATTTGGGACATTACAAATACACTTTGATAGTTCCTGACATTCGTTTGTTAAAATCCAGCTTCATCAGAAGTTTAACAAATTCAGAACTTCATTTTAAGACTTAATGTGATTCATCACATTCCATAATAAATAATGTCTTATAAATCTTCTAGGAGTCTAATTGAGTATATTCAATCCATACTCAATTTCCTAACCTTGATAACTTTTGAAAGAAAAGAAGTTATAGTTATCTTTAACCAAACAATACAAATAAAGTTTGATTTTCCTAACTGAACACACCACAAATATGTGATTTTTCATTAGAACTTATATTGTGAGATAATCTAACAATATGAAAGATAACTTTGTATTCCTTTTGGCTTACCTATTTCCCAACTAAGTCATCTTAATGGTGAAATAGAATTTCAAGCCTCTTGCATGCATTATAATTCAAGTACTTATTAAATAAGTCACTTCATGTTCATGTCTCAACAAGAAGACATAAACCGTTATAATCTCACTACACGTTATAAATCATTGATCAACTCAATGACTTCTTGTATATGTCCTTAATAAAGAAGACATAACAAGTTAACGTCTTACTTTAGATTATACTAAGTCTTAAAGACTTCATATTTATAACTTTACAGTAAAGTATAAATATTTATAACTAAAGTAATCATGAACACCATCATATGGTTTCAATAGTATTTTCAAGTTAAACTTATTACTTCATTTATTTATGTCATTCAAAGAATACATAATTATTGAAGTAGTATTATATTACTTCATGCACTTATGTCATTCCAATAATACATAAATATTAAAGTTGAAGTAATCTTGTTATCACATTGACACAAGTTCTAATAAGTATCTAATTTAGAAACTGTAAATTTTTTCATGTGTGGTCTCACGCACACTTGGAAATTTACCTTGTCATTAATTTTGGTCCAGGTCTCACGCATACCCAAAATTAACTCCAAGTGTTTCTTAGAATAGATATGTTCAATCATACTAGAACAAGAATCTCTTACATTGCAGTTAAGAGAAGCTACTAAATCATATTGCTATATGTTGTACCTTGCACACAATAAAGATTTCTCCCACTTGTGCATGGAACAACATCATCTACAACATGAACAACACTACACGCGTTTGTTAATATGATCAATATGATTGTGTCATTAACATAACTTAGTAGATATAGAGTTACTCAATCAATCAAGGAAACGCACATGACTATCCTTGAAAATATTAGTATCTATTTTTGGAAAGTAATTATCTTGAGGCATTCAAAAAATAATCTGAGTTACAATCAAGACAATAAATCTTGTAACTCCCACTGAATTAGAGAACTTACAATAACCCCTTATTCAGTAATGAGAACACAAAACTCCCACTGAATTCGACACCATAATAAGTGTTTCATAAACCAGTGAAAGGAAAGAGTGTCCTTGTTACTTTCCTACATCTTTGACAAAACCTATTCGTAACAATTACTTAGGTTTAAAAGATTGTATTCTACTATGTAATTGATGGACTATCCACATTTACATCAAATGTGATTCATCACATTGCTTACTATTAACTTGAAAATTGGCATGCAATTTATTTCATAGTAGGTCTACAATTCCAACAATTGTATGTAGTACTTCAAATGGTCAAAACAAAACAACTAGATATACTAGCTTGTCCTTTACCATTATGCGGTAATTAGTTTAGCTTCTAATTTAATAACTCATAAATTCGCAATAACCTTAACGATTAAAACTTGCTATGAGTTATGTATTTAGAATTTAGACAATTCTAATTTTTTCCCATCATACATTTCTCATTCATGAAAAGGAATAGGATTTAGTCTCACGCTTCTCATATGAAAGGAGACTTGGTTTATTCTTTTAATGAAATTGACTCTAACCAAAACCCCTACGGGTGTAGATCAATTTACTTATAAAGAATAACCCTTGTTTACGGTTTATCGTTGCATTAATACAATTAAAATTTTTTACAAAATTCAGTTTAGTATTTTCGATAATAGCTCTTTAAGGAAATAACATACCCATTGGTAAATATTCATATCAACCATAGTATTTTCTTAAAGCTAGGATCCTAATTGACATAGTACCATTACATCAGTTGATCTGCTAGTAATGATAGTATTCAACTAGGTAATTGTCGAACAATAATTGGCAAACAATTTTCCAATTCCTAGATCATTATGGGATTTACATCATATTGATTCATCAATATGCAATGTAAGCATGTTTCATCCCATCTCATGCCTTAAGCTCTAGGTCTCACGCATCAGCTTAATTAAGTTGTCTAACTTAGAAACAGTAAATTCATCCATGTGTGGTCTCACGCACACTCGAAAATTTACCTTGTCATTAATTTTGGTCCAGGTCTCACGCATACCCAAAATTAACTTCAAGTGTTCCTTATAGTTAGATAGCATGTAACTTAAATTTTAGGGTATTTAGTTTTTGGTGTGACAAAAACATGTACAAAGACGCATGCACTCATCTTTGTATCATTAGTTTTCAAAACAATTTTTATTAACCAATTAGTTAAGAGTAAACCAAAAACTATTTACTTGAGGTATTGGGTTCACCAATTAAAGAAGTACCAACAATTATTGCCCACATATCCTACTCTTACATGTTATTCGGATATTTGCCACAAAAGTGGCACGTGGAATTGAGGTAAATCACCCTTAAGATGATAGTGTACATAAATAGTGATATAGGTAAGTCGCAGTTGGCGCACAAGCGGGCCCGGAGAGCCGGTAGGAGCGAATCTCTTAAAAAACCCCTCTCCAGATAAACCCACCACACAGTTTGTCAACTTTGGTCCGCCTTTCACACACTATTGTACAAAAACATCAATCAAGCAAAAGTTTATGATCTTAATCTTAAAAATTAAGTAACAAAGTTTAGATCTTGCTAGTCTCGCCTGGGAGCTGATTACCGTGCGAATCGGACCACTATCGGCACATAAGACACCGCAAGATCGATACTTTATCACTTTATGTTTCACCGTTATTAGTCTAATTTAATTTTTCTTTGAAAATTACCCTTTTTATTGCTTACTTTAACATATCACATATAAAAACAATAAACAAGTAATTTAAAAGAAAACAATAATCAACTAATAAGAAAAACAATTAATTGTTAGTGAAACATCTAGCCACATGCATCCTTTTAAACAAATCTTATTAATAATCTATATGTGAATTATTATGTATAGAATCAATAAAACTCTCATTGGTTTTCGAGCTCATTGTACCCAATGGACCACAGTCGCCAACAATTGGCCGCGTAAGTTTTAATAATAATATACCACGTTGCACATAACCGATTCATTAATTTAATATATTAGGTCTTCCCTAATTTTTAGATTTATCTAAACATGTAGCAAACATCTAAACAATTTAATTCAAGTAATTATCCGTGACTAATATGCATGTATAGTCACGGATTCATGCATATCATATAGCAATTAGGTCACAAGATACATAACACAACAATTGTTTAAAGACCTAGGGTTTCTAATTAATCACAATTAATTATGAAAAAACACAAACCCTAATTAGGGTTTATGGATCAAATCGACACCCCCAATTAGGGTTAGGGTTTCGACTTTTATTAAAAAAAAACAAATTTTTAATAATAAAACCCTAGAAAATAAAACATGTATATTCTAAACAATTTAAAAGATACGTTTTTTTTATTGTTTAAGTAATTAATTACATGTTATACATGGCTCGTGATGCCACTGTTGGAATTTAGTAATCATGACAATCATATATATATTAAACCCATAATCAAAGTACACAAGAATGCAGAAGCGTGTAAACAAGTATAACACATAATAATTAACTAAAACATAAAAGGAACGTACCGTATTGATTCTAGCCCGAACAAGAATCAAAAGCAATTGTCTTGAACAATATGAAGAACCCTAATTAGGGTTTATATGGATCAATGATCAATCCCTTACCGTTTTATTGATCGATTCCTTGATAACAACTATAGTGAGTTGTTACCTCGTTCTTGTACACACAAACTACTAACGAATTAAAGATTATGCAAGTAATAATAAAACACTTTGAATTGGATGAACCAAAATCGACACACCCTATGTGTTAGGGTATAACGATCGGCCAAAGAGGAACAAGAAAAGAAAACAAGTTTAGGGTTATGTGTGTGTGCACAAAAAGTGAAAAACAAATAACCCTAAACCTTGTATATATACTAGGTAAACTTGGAGGACAAGTTTGAGTAGGATTGGGTCTCCCCATACCCTTTGTCGACCGGATCTACAAGCCCAAGAGGGTTTCCAAATCCTTCTTGGCACTTAGTTTCACTCTAGTCCTTTTCTTTCATATTTAACGATAGTTAGTCCATACGGTTAAGTACTAACGACCGTTAAGTCCGTCAAGTGTTTAAATAATTATATATACATAATATTTCACATATATAATTATTATACTCTTATTCTCGTTTGCATTGTGTGCAATCCCGAGGTCTCAGGTTCGATACTAGACATGCACGTATTAATATTTATCCATAAAACAAGTAGGCATTAATAATACAAATGTGACAAATCATAAAGTGGCACAAAATAAAAATTTATAAATCGAATCATACTTTGGCCCTCAATCACAATTTATAAGTATGATTGTATATGTAAAAGCAAGTCATTGGTATATGAATGGGGTTAGTAAGTCATCAACGAGGGATCCTATATCTTTTTGAAATTTCTTAAAAGTGTTTTTAACAGAGATTTGGTAGAAACTGATGTCGATTTACAATTAAGAGATAGTTAATAACAAGTGATGGAATTAACCATACGAACTGTAATGGCAGCCACAAGATTTAATCCTTGGTCTGTCACTCTCACTTAATGGTGGAGATTTTAGAATGATTGTCAATGGTGGATTATAATATTGTGGCTATATATGTTATAAACTTATAATACTACTACTGTACGTATAAAAGTATAAACATACACATATAATAAAATGGTCGAGATACTTGTTTGCGTGAGAACAATAAAAACTATTTTAGGAGTTAAGTTTCGTTAGACCAATACTAATGGCGACCACAACTTCACTCAATTAACCCCGTCATCTCAGCTTTCTCTCTCCACAACTCCACCCCAACAATAACTAGCTAATGGTGACCGCAAAAGCTACCCCAAACGGCTATTTTTTCAAATTTAAAAAAAAAAAAAAAAATTCAAAACACCCCTTTGTGGTTAAAGGTAAAACCTTTTTTTTTTTTTTTTAATAAAAATTCAAACTACCCTGGCTAGTGGTAACCACAATAAACAATAACTATCTAGTGGTGACCACAAAAGCAACCCCAAACGGCTAGTTTTTCAAATTTAAAAAAAAAAAAATTCAAAACACCCCCTTTGGGGTTAAAGGTAAACTTTTTTTTTTTTTTTTTTTTTTTTTTTTTTTTTTTTTTTTTTTTTTTTTTAATATAAATTCAAACTACCCTATAAATATCCACTTTCACATATTATTTTTACACACTTTTCGTACATTTAACCCAATTCACAATTTCAATACAAATTTTCTTTTCAAACCATGGCTTGTAATCTCTGCTGGCGTATACTCGTGTCATAATAAATAATTATATGGCTAGACATATATGAGCTTATGGGATCACACACTTATACACAGAGACATCATTTTATAGATTGTAATTATCATATTTACAATATATAAACGGCTATGTAACTCGGGATTTATAACGGGCCATTAAATACTAAGTTAGACTTAGCGTTTTTGGATTGGACCAACAATGGGCAAGCCCATTGAGGGCCCACTATATGGCCGGCCTATGGGAGGGCTTGGAAGGGAAATGAAACTTTTCCTAGGTGCTAAGTGTAACATGGAAATTGATAAGATTAATCACCATTAAATCAAATCAATTAGTCATAAGTACTTACCACAATTTAGGAGAGAATATCTCCCCCTTCTCCCTCATAATATACGGCACACATCTCCCCCCTCCTTAGGGTTCTTGATTTTTACATCCCACTTTTGCATAACATATTGCATGTGTTGCTAGTTCAAAGTTACAAGCAAAAGACTAACATCTAATTGGTGATCGAGGAAGTGTGGTGTGTTTCATCTTTAGAGGAGATCAACATCATTGATCTCTTGGGTTTCTCCATCTCATATTGCTGATATTGGTGATTGCTAGTGACTCCCGGATCACGCTACAAAGGTATAATACTTGTATTCATTTATATGATTGATCATATGGCAATATGGATCCATTGTTGGTGATGTTATCCGCTGCGTTTATTTATTTAATATGTTGTTATACATTTGACATCACCTATAATCTCTCACACATCGTCGAAGAAGTCAAGGATGACGTTCAAAAACTGATTGACAGCGATAACTTTCGCAGGGAAAAAGTTTATGAGGTATTCGAGCTGTTTAGCAACGCAAGTAGCTTGAAAGATGATATGAGGAATCATTATGCAAATTGCAATGACATTTCGCTTGAAAGACGTACTGTCATTCAGGAATTTTTGCGCGAGGAATGTTGGAAAGATTACAAGATCAAGAGAACATTGGGAAAATGTGTGTCACAAATAGGCGATAACATAAGTCACAAAATCCGTTGGATGCATAAGGAAAATACTATTGGTGGTTCATCATCACAACAAGCAACGCACCAACCCATGTCTCCCATTTCTTCATTTCCACAAATAGAGGAACCAGTTGATGAGCACGGATTTACTGAGAAACAGCTATATAATCTTATGCGAGATGAAGAGGCATTAAGAGAAGTAGAGGAAGAGCAAGCAAGGGTTGATGCAGAAAACGCAAGGCGTCAACAAGAGTTGGAAGAGTTATAGAGGAAAGATGATGCTCATACTGAGTTGTTCAAGTTCGAAATTGGGGAGTATCCTGAGTATGATTCTGTTAGAATTTTAATACCATGACTATCATATATTTATTCTAATAACAATCAAACACGTATGCGGAAGCGTAGGATCATATTTAACATATAAAGATTAACCGAATATTAAAGATACGTACATTTGATCCTAGCAAGAACAAGAATCAATACTTCAATTCTTCTTCTTTTAAATATCAAGTGAATTAGCGAGATACCCCTTACCGTTTTGTATCTCAATCCAAGATGTATAAACTATAGTGAGTTTATACCACGATCTTGTACACACGTACTATAACCAAATTAATTAGATTGCTAGATCTATGAACACAAGAAACCAAATTCAATTTTGTTTAAGCAAAACTTTGAGTCGAACCACCCTTAGGGATAAGGGTCGATCGGCCACAAGAAGAAGAAGAAGAGAAAACTAGGGTTTAGGGTTATAGCAAAAGTGCAAAAATGAATAAACAATAACCCTTAGGCCTTGTATTTATAGGCATGAAATCTTAGAAGACAAGTTTGCTATGGATTGGGTTTCTATAACCCACAACCGATCGGCCTAGACATCCCCATGGGATTCTAGAACCTTCTAATTTCATCCATAGTCCCTCCTTTATTCACTAACGGTCGTTAGTCAATTTCCGTTAATTACTTAACGTCCGTTAGTCGTTATTTTGTGTTCTAATAATTAAATACATAACGGTTTATATATATTAATTATTGTACATTAATTCTTCATACGTAATGTGTGCAATCCCGTGGTCCCGAGTTCGATTCTAGTCATACACATTAATATTTATCCATTAAAACTAACAGATTCTGCATGCGGAGAGTATTCAGATTAATGTATGGTTGAACAACTAATCGTATTGTATTTTGGTTGGTATGTTATTTTCTTATCGTATTTTGTATCGTGTCGTATTGTATTTAAGTATTTATAATTTGTAACTTTTTGTTATTTTATTTCATATTGTAATTATGTTATGTTTATGTAATGTTTTATTCCGTAACTTAACTCGTATTGTAAAATTTAAGTATGTTTTAAAAAAATAGTTTTTTTTTTTTTTTTTTTTTTTTTTTTTTTTTTTTTAATTATATAAATAGGCAAAAATGCCTCCAACGTTCGAATATTAATTACAAACGGTCAAAAATAGGAGTGGGGATGTTGCAATTGTTTCGGTCGGCCAAGCAACCGAAACAATCAAAAGATTGCTTGGCGACGCGTTGCTTTCTTCGACCTAGTGGGGGAGACGCGTTGCTTTGATCGGTTGTGGTCACTGGGCAACGCCCGTTAGCATTAGCCTTAGAGAAACATATATCGAGAGATTAGTTACATGTGTATAACGCTAAAATTTCATTGCGAAAACTATTTTAGAGTCAAGGAATGCACTCAGTTGTTTCTTGTTAACCGGAAAGAGTTGTGATAAAAAACACATGAAATTTTTCGCAATGCCCTATCTTTTTCGGCCTAGAAAAATTTACACCAAGTGGCTAGGCCCGAAAATTGCCCCCAGATATTTTAAAAGTTAACCTAAACATATTCTTTGTTTGAAACGAGTTAATGATTCGGGACTAGGGCTGTAAACGAACCGGACGAACACGAACGGAGTCTTGTTCATGTTCGTTCGTTTAATTTTAACCGGACAAATAAATGAACACGAACGTTTAAACGAACGAATTTTCTTGTTCATGTTTGTTTATTAAGAAAATGAGTTGTTCATGTTCGTTCATTAAGACATTAAACGAACGCTAAACGAACATAAACGATCAAACATAAATTAAAATAAAGAAACAAACATACTCTTTATTAAATTATGCACAATATATTGTTTTATAAGTGTTGTTTTGTTTAAACAAATAATTTTTTTAATTATACAATAAAAAGATATGATATACGAACATAAATAAATATATGAACATAAACGAACGTTAACGAACGCATAATCGGACGTTCACGAACATAAATGAACGGACGCGACTTTTGTTCATGTTCGTTTATTTAACTAGACGAATGTAAAATATTATTCATGTTCGTTAATTTAATAAATAAACGAATATAAATGAACTTTTTACCGAATGGTTCATGAAATGTTCATTGAACGTTCAGTTCGTTTACAGCCCTATTCGGGACCCTTTCACATCTGTTGTTTAATGTTAAAATTCAAAGCAGTATGACGTATGAAACCTGACGTCCTACATTTGCTTTAAAAATCAGAATGAGTTTTTTATTTGTTTAATCACAATAAAATACTAATGACTCTGATTTGCAGACACGAAAACTATTGATCAAGCCTGTTAGCCGGCCGACATTCATGTTACACATGAATAAAGTAATAATATATATTATATTATACTATCTATTAAATCATGAGTATATTATTATTTTATTGTTGCTATAGTGAATTACAGTAGCACGCTACTGTAGCAAGTTACTGTAGTTTTTTTTTTGGAAAAATAATTTTGAGAAAAATAAAATTTTAAATAAAAAAATAGAAAAAAAAAAAAAAAAAGGTTTTTGAAAAAATATTTTCTAAAAAAATATTTTCAAAAAAACTTTAAAATTAATTTTTCTAAAAAAAATAATTTCTAAAAAAAATTATTTTTTCTAAAATAATAATAAATTTTGTATATATCTATTAAATTATGAGTATATTATTATTTTATTGTTGCTACAGTGAATTACAGTAGCATGAACAGTAGCACGCTACTGTAGCATGTTACTATAGCAAGTTACTATAGCTTTTTTTTTTTTTTTTTTGGAAAAATAATTTCGAAAAAAATAAAATTTTGAAAAAAAAAAGTTATTGAAAAAATATTTTCAAAAAAACTTTAAAATTAATTTTTCTAAAAAAATTAATTTAAAAAAAATAATTTCGAAAAAAAATTAATTTTTCTAAAATAATAAATTTTGTAAAAAAAGATAATTTTTTATAATTTAAAAAAAAATTAATTTCGAAAAAAAAAAATTAATTTTTCTAAAAAAAAAAAAAATCTTTTTTTCATATGAATTCAATGACCAACCATATCGTACAACAAAAAACAACTATCTAAACACCCCGCCGCAAAACATAATTAAAAAAAAAAAAAAAAAAAAAAAAAAAAAAAAAAAAATCTACTAAATACATCACAAAAAAATAATTATGAACCTACAAAATGTAAAACAAACATCGTACAACAAAAAACAACTATCTGAATAACCCGCTGCAAAGCGCGGGCTTCCATGCTCGTTTGAATTAAAATGGAGTATTCTGGAGATAAAATACTCCAGTCTTAGGTTGTGTTTGTTTTTTCCATTCAGATCTGAATGGCGTCTGAAGTCTGATTCGGTCTGACGTAATCAGATTCAGACTGTTGATTTTTTTCCAGATCTGAAGTCTGAATACATCTGAATAGGGTCTGATTCGTTCAGACATTGAATAACATCTGATTACATCTGAAAAGCCTAAACTTTAGTGATACTTCTTTTCAATCCTTATCTCCTCATCTTGGTCTTGATTTTTTATTAATAATCATGAATGGAGGGTCGTTTGGTTTGTTTTATAGTGAAACGATTATTTTTTGTTTATTCAGACATTTTATAAAAACAAACAATCTAAATATTTCAGATTCAAACTTTTGGACCAGGTAATCAAATTCAGACATGATATCAGATTCAGATATAAAACCTCAGCACCTTAGTCAAAGTTATCCTCCAAAGTCTGAATAAAGTCAAATTTATCGTTTTAGTCAAAGTTGAACATACAAGATTCACGTCATTTGGTCTGGTCATGTCATGAACAAATGAGCATGTGTGGTAAAAATGAGCATGTGTGAATGTGAGGTGAGCCCCACCTTTTCTTTATAAACATACGCATTGAGACATTAATTGTTGTACACTTGTAGGAGGTAGTTATCTTCTTTCTATATAGAGTAAATTACACGGATGGTTCCTGTGGTTTGTCGAACAAATGAGCATGTGTGGTAAAAATGAGCATGTGTGAATGTGAGGTGAGCCCCACCTTTTCTTTATAAACATACGCATTGAGACATTAATTGTTCTACATATTCTTTCTATATATGGACTTGTTTTCACAACTCCAGTCTTTTAATTCTTTAGACGTAGGCGAATCCTCGGGTTATTGTTCTGATATGGCGAGCAAGAATATCTCTTTAGAACCCCCTTCTGTTGCATTTACGGGGGAGGCGAGATATCTGACACCACTTTGGGTTTCTAAAACAGGATGTGAACTTTTGAAATCTACAACTACGGAAGGTATGTATGTCTTTCTTCTTAATTTTAACTTCATATGTGTAATGTGTTTCCTTGTTAAATACTAGCTGTAACAGTTGTGTGCTTGTTACTGATGTGGTTCATCATTTTTCTAAACTGTAGGTTTTGAGCTGAAGGCTGGCAATATCGACAAACATGATCAGACAATACACGACAAGATAAAAGCTGCACTAAAATTGTTAGCTTTACGCAAGCCGCATGTTCTTGTTCAGTTTTGGTCACCTCGTGTATAGTAGTTGGGAAGCACCGCCAACTTACAACTAAAGACCAACCATTTGGCCTTGGTGTAAATGAAGATAGACTACTTTTCTATAGGAGGGACTCTGAGAGCAAGTTTTATGTTGTGGATAAGGATTATGATGAAGAGGAAGGTATTAGTCCTGTCGTGCGAGTATTCAGGCAAGGATCGCCAGAATGGTCCTCAGATGTAACTAATTACTTGCCCAAACATTTTCCACAGCAAGAGTGCGCGATTCGTTGCAATCTCCATGGATATTTGGCTTTACCAGTGTTTGATCCGACTACCACATTACGTGTTGGTGTGATTGAACTATTGACGTCTTCAATGTATACGAGTTTTTATTATGAGGTTCAACAAATTCAGAAGGCATTGAAGGTTATACTCTTTTTTAATTTGCTAAGAAATCATGTTTGTGTTATATTATAGTATATACTTTTTTTCGTACATGCATGCTAATTTCCAAAATATTGTCAACCTATAGAAACAAGATCTGGCATACCAACAAGTATCTGGTGGTCCTGCTGCAAATGTAAGTACTTTTGCGGTTTTGCCATTATGGCGACAATTTTGGGAAAAAAAAAAAAAAAGAAGAAAAAAAAAAAAAAAATCTTTTTTTTTCTAAATCTTGTTTTGCTTCGTAATTCTTATGTGGGAGGATGTCTTTTATATACAGATACACCATGAAGGCAGGCAGAATGAGTTGAATAAGATACTTAGCATTTTGAAAGTCGTGTGTGACACTCATCGATTGCCTTTTGCTCAGACGTGGGCTATATCCCCGTCCGCTAGCGTTTCTTCCCATGAACAAGTTTTAACTAAGACTTGTAATAGTTATGATACTAGATGCCTTGGGAAAGTCTGTATGTCAACAGTTGCTCTACCATTTCGTGTACAAGACATGGGCTTGTGGCCTTTTCGGGATGCATGTAAAGCACAACACCTGGACATGTCTCGTGGCTTGGTTGGCAAGGCACTCTCATCCCGTGGATCATGTTTTTGCCTAGATGTAACCAAGCTTAGTGAAGAAGAATACCCTTTGGTCAGCCATGCACGCATGAGTGGGTTAACTAGCTGCTTTGCAATCTATTTGCATAGTGTCGAAACTAATGATGGCTATGTTCTAGAGTTCTTTCTTCCACGCATAGAAGACAGTATATACATGCTGAAGCAGCAGGTCATCGAAATAGCTTATGGAGTTGATCAAGATGATAATTTACCAATACAAGTTATTGGACCACTAATAAATCCCTATGTAACCAAAGAACCTTATATCATGCAAAAATTCTCAGTGAATGTCCCAGACGAATGCTCTTCCACCAACGTGAGTGTCACCTTTAGTGACGCTGGTGAAACGAGCAGCTATTTGAAACAAGGTAGAAAGCGTAAAAGAGGCTCAGACGAAAAAATTGTGTTAGTGACAGTAACTTACGGAGAGGATATCAGAAGGTTCAGATATCCTATTTCATTGGGACTGTTGAAGCTGAAAAACAAAGTGGCAAAAAGGTTCAAACTGAAGGTTAAAATGATTCGTCTGAAATACACAGATGAAGAATATGAGTTGATAACCATATTTGTGTCGACAAAGACTTGAACTATGCTTTGGTTGCTTCAGGCAGTAAAAACAGTATGGACTTAATTTGTAAGCTATCTGCAGATTAATCTTTTGACATCAAGAATACATATGTTCAAGTAATTAGGCCGTATCTATCAGTTGAAATAAGTTAGCAATAAAAGTTAAAAAATGTTTGAGCATTTCTAGCCGAGCTCGATGTAGCTAGCTAATTGAATCACTCGAGCTAATTAAGCTCGACTTGTTAGGTGGACTAAACAATGATATGTATGCGTAGGTCATGAATCGATCGATTGAAGATGTGGATGTGTCACCCATGGCCTGTTTACGCAAATTTTCACCGCGTTTATTAGATTATTACTCTTTCATATTAAACTTATTGTCACACAAAAAAACACACAGTATAAGAAAAATGAAACCATTAAATGACTCTTCAACTATTCAAATATAATCTCCACTCACTAAACTTACTTTATCCAAAAAATAGATTACTCCCTCCGTCTCATATTAAGTGTTCACTTTCCAAATGCACAAAGTTTTAGGAAATTCCACTAACTACACTCTCCACCAATCAAATATCACTATTACCCGCTAAAGTCTCTTCTCATTGGTTGAAAATATTCCCTGAACACTTAATTTGAGACATCCCAAAATTCCATTATGGACACTTAATATGAGACGGAGGTAGTATTATTTTAAGACATTCAAAAATAAAAATAAGAACTATATTACGGAGTATAATTTTAGGAGGAGAATTGAAGTATAACACAATAAAGATATCATTTGGAGTGTTGCAAATGACTTCCAATACACCGACAGAGAATGACGAGAGTAATAATTAATCTTTAATTGCTATCGGCCAATGATGTGAAGTGACAGTTGAAGAAGTTGTTTTTTAAGGCGACTTTCAATTTTTGGTTTAGAATCGTATCCGTCATATTGGCAAGCCTTCATCCATCACATAGTTTAGTTTGTCATAAATATACTTATTACTATATATATTAAATGTCGTGTTAAACGACGCCGTGTCATGAACAGTTTTAAACATTTTTTGATTTGGGCCACCACTTTGCTGCTCCAATATGTATGCTGCTCCAATATGTACAGCCCAATTTGCTGCTCCAATATGTACAGCCCACATGTGCGCTAAAAAAAAAGAAAAAAAAAAAAAATTACAAAACACACCCTAAACTTCTTTATATTTACGACTTTTTTATATAACAAACTTTATTTACCAAATATCTAATAAATCTCTAGCGATTTCTGAAATAAAAAAATTACTACCAAATAGGTCTCTCGATAACGGACAAAACAAGCCCAATATTGATATGCTTTTGACGGACGTACGGTTTTATAAAAAATGTTGAAGTTTAATATATGTATAGTTTTTAAATAAAAGAACTTTCAAAATGCACCCTTAACATATCAAATAACTTTAAACTTTTTTAAAACTATAAAGGCCAAATACGTGCAGCTGTATAAAAGTTTATATATAATTCTTTTGTTTATATAGCAAAGTTTATTTATCAAATATATAGCAAATATCTAACGATTTACGCTGTACAAACGCCGTAAAAAAAAACATATCTAATATTAATATACTTTTGACATACGTGCGCTTTTATAATAATAAACAAAAAAAATGGCCGACTCTATTGGTTTACTTATAAGGAAAAAAATTGCCAATGTTGAATTAACATAAAATAATTACATCAATATTCTGTCTTAAAATCTTAATTAAATTTTTTATCAAATACAGCGCCCCGCCGCAACGCGGCGCACCGGCGCCCGACTCGTTGAGCTAATTCCACATTTGGTCGGATTGGGCCTATTCGGTCTAAAAGCTCTTCTTCTCAAAATAGTCATGCCTCTAGTAGTGTTTTTTCCATACGTGTTTCTTGCAATTATAAGATTTGGTTTTAGGTTTAATTAATAGTCACTTACAAATTAAGAGAAAAGTTCAATCTATATCTCATCTAAAAATACAGTAAACAAATTATGTCGATTCATTTTTTATCAAACTAAAAAAACACTTTCACCTTATTTTTAAAAATTAAATGTCTTACAAACTTTTAATTGTTACGCGAAATAAATAATACAATTGCGACAAGAATTAAATAATCTTGTGATATAGGGTCACTTGTGTATATATATATATATATATACCATATTTTTACAACTAATAATACACAATGTACATCATTTAATACTCCATAGCATTTTGTTATTTTTATTTAATTCAAAAGGGTATAATAGTAAAAAACATTTTCATATTATTTTTGTTTTTTTAATAATTCCCGTTTTTTATAAATTTTGAAATTCGTTTTTTTTTTTTTTTAAAATTAGGATTTTTTTTTTTTTTTTTTTTTTTTTTAAGAAATTTTATTTTCCAGAATCCAGATGTAGTGAATAGGTGTTTTTACGTATTAATTTTTTCATTTTATTTTTCAGATATAGTGCATAGGTGTTTTTGAATAATTTTAGAACATGCATGTTTTTCAAATAGTAAGGTGCATATGTACTTTTTAGATAATGTAAATTTATAACAAAACAAGAACATAAATGTTACGTACAAAATTCAATATCAATTGAAATACAATTAAAAAACAAATTTCTAAAAAGTATCAATACATGAATTTAATCGATCAATACATGCCTGCACTAATATATATAACGCAAACGGACATATGTGCACACTCGTTATTATCAACATTTTTAGAAGTTGGATGTATATGCACGCCTTCAATAATCGTATTTCTTCAAACGCCGCATTGTATCTATGTGTGCATCCACTTCTAGATCTTCATTTGCTATCACCATCTTCATTAAGCTGATACAAACATGTCCAAAAACAATTAAACCTTAACCAAATAGTGTAAGTAACTTTTTAATCATAATAACAAGCCTAACATATATGCATGTTCAATGTAAAAACAATTAAACCTTAACCAAAATATGTACTGAATAACATGTATGTTAATAACATGAAAAACAGTCATGTTCAATGTAAAAATATGCATGTTCAATGTAAACCTTAACCAAATAGTGTAAGTAACTTTTTAATCATAATAACAAGCCTAACATATATGCATGTTCAATGTAAAAACAATTAAACCTTAACCAAAATATGTACTGAATAACATGTATGTTAATAACATGAAAAACAGTCATGTTCAATGTAAAAACAAGTATGTTCAATGAATAACATGTATGTTCTATGAAAACCAAAATGTGTACTGAAAAACAAGTATGTTCAAACAAGTATGTTCACCGAAAAAACAAGTATGTTCAAATACGAATTCCACGTTTAATCTAGACATGTATTATCTACACATGAAAAACAACCATGTTCAATGTAAAAAACAAGTATGTTCACTGAAAAACGAGTATGTTCAAACACGAAGTAACCACTGCATGAACCTCAAAAGACTATTTCCACGGTCTCGAGCAATCATCTGATTAATCTAAGCCTCCTGATTTTAATACAAGGCTTTAAAGGGTCTTTTACCCAATTTACTGCACTTGTAAAAAATACCTATCCACCCTTTACTATATTGACTAATGATTAATCATATAACAGTTTTTCTCCATATGTTTAAGGGCAAATGCTAAAATAATACATTGAACTTTCCATTTTTTGCCATTGTATGGTCCCACCTTTTCCGTTAGCAAAAGTATGACTAAACTTATGAAATCGGGTCATTGTGGGTAAGAACTTATGAAATCGGGTCATTGTGGGTAAGAAACGTCACATTGTTAGTCCTTTATACTAACGGCCGTTAGTAAAAAAAACAGACGAAGGACAAACAATGTGACGTTTCTTACCCACAATGACCCGATTTCATAAGTTCTTACCCACAATGACCCGATTTCATAAGTTTAGTCATACTTTTGCTAACGGAAAAGGTGGGACCATACAATGGCAAAAAATGGAAAGTTCAATGTATTATTTTAGCATTTGCCCTATGTTTAAACTTTAAAGTGCATTCTAGGCGTTTGACTATCAGCAATTTATCAACCAAATTGCCAATTAAAAACTATAATCATATCAATTATGATCCAAGACTTTTTCAAATGTATTTTGTGAGACTAAATAGCTAAAAACAACCTATTTGTCTGTTGCCATCACTACAATTTATTAATCACATTGAATTTGCTCAAAAATATTAAAGGATATTTGACCAAAAAGTAAAAGATGCAAAACATGAAAGACACAAACATTAAGACATTGAATTAGCATTAGAAGAATTCAAAAAAATGACTCACCATGTAATTGAGTTTCCAAAGATCCATTATGCATCAGTTCATAAACAAGCAGCTTAGTTTCATCATGAACGCAATATCCCAACAAAGTTATTATGTTCGGATGCTGAATTTTACTCAATAGATCCACCTCCGTCTACAAAAACACAAATCACAACATGTACAAATGATTAACACTCATTTCTTCATAATCCAACGGATTTTCAACCGAAAATAAAAAAAAAAAAAAATCACCTGAAATTCTTTAACAGCGTCCTGACTACCACCTTCTAATCTTTTAACAGCAACACACAAACTATCATCCAACCTAGCTTTATACACACATCCAAATCCGCCTACGCCTAATATCTCACTTTCACCAAAGTTACTTGTTGCTGATTCTAAAAAATTATAATCCATAACAACAACCGATCTGTGTATTATAGAAAAAACACATCTGTGTATTATAGAAAAAACAATTTTCTATAAGGTTTCTAGAAAAGTCAAGATGTTTTAAAAAGACAATTTTCTTAATGTCAAAAACAAGAATCAATAGAAAAAAATAAGAATCGTTAAACAAAAATAAAAAATAAAATGTGTTAAAAACCTTATTAAAATGAAGATCTTGGTGGCGGCGGTGACAGTTCTTGGTGGCGGTGACAATTCTTGGTGACGGTGACTGATGCAGACGAACCATCACAGTCGGTGACGGATCTTGGTGGCGGCGGTGGTTTAGTCGATGGTGGTGGGGGTGGCTATTTCATCAGTTGGTAGAAACTGATGGAGAAAGTGGCTAGGGTTATTAGCAGAGAAATAATTTTTGACTTGGTTCTAGATCTTGATTAAGATGAGGAGTAATTGTAGGGACGGTTTAATGGAAAATTTTTAAGCAAAATTCCGCTAATACCCTTTTAGCTTTGCACATAATATCCCCATCTTTAAATTATTTACATTAATTGCACATTTCATTCTAGCCATTGATCAAGAAATCCAACGGTTTAGAGAAGGTTCTCGCAGTTCCCAAACTTAAGAGGGTTCTGAAAATAAAGTTACACTATTATATATATATATATATATATATATATATATATATATATATATATATATATATATATATATATATATATATATATATATATATTATATATATATATATATATATTGGTTCTATAAAAAAAAACCCACTTTGGTGGAAAAGTAAGAAAAAATAGTGCAAATCACCCCCTCCCTTCCCATCCTTTTTTTCACACCAAACTACAAGGACCTTATTGTATCTTTCTTTAAGGGAAGGTTTTGTAAATTCGTGCCTTTCATATATAATGACTACTCTTTTTTTTCATTTTATCATTCTCTTCTTTTTTCTTCCTTCCACCACCCTTCACATCCACCTACCACCAAAACCGTTCCCCATCGTTCAACATCATTCTCCGTCGTTCATCATCATTCCCCATCGTTAACCACCATTCCCCATCGTTCACCATCGTTCTCCACCATTCCGCACCCAATATGTTATCAGATTCATCATTCAAGTTTGAAAGTATGTTTTTTTAATTGATTTTTTAGTGTTACCGTCGATTAATGTGTTCGTTTCTTTTTTGTTATTGTTGGTCTAAATATGTTATATTCGATAATTTACTTCTAAATCTAAAAAAAAAAAGTTGAGCAAAAATAGATAGAAGAAGGCAGCACACAAGGTGTTTGATAAAATGTCTCAACGAAATTTTATAGCTGTGATGCACTAATTTTCTAGTGTTATTCTTGTATACATAATTTCTCAGGTTATCATATCTTTGCATGAGAATATCGAGGTATGTTATATGTTCCTTTTTTGTGCTTTATCCCTGTTAATAGCTTCTATGTTCTTGCTCGATGTAGTGGTGTTATACAATTATTTACTTGTTTGATAGTCTAGAGTTCACTTTGCAGTTTAATAGCGAGTAACCGAGTAATGATACTTATATTTGTGTTTGACTTGGAATTTCATTTTGGAAGGAAAAAGGTTCAGATGAAATAAAAAGGGTTGCAAGCAGTTTAAGTGGAGTATCATTCATTGGTTACTTCTTGTCTCGTTCTTACTTAAAGCTGGCTGAAAAATAACCACGTTGCTATTTTTCTTCTTTTAATCACATACAAAGGTGTTTGTTACTTTGCCCCATTTTTATAAGATTTTATCAGCCCCATTTTCTCCTTTTAATCCCATTTTTATGGGAAGTGGAAAAAAAACTCTACCTAAACCATTTCAGAAAAGGCACGTGACATGGACGTGTAGGCCGAAAAAGAAACTCTGTACTTTCTTTGTACTCTGTGTTAATAGTACTAGATGGTATATAGTTTCATTCACTCTACCGAGCCACATGACCTGCACGGCTATCATTATCTTAATCACAGTTGTTTAGGTTGGGAGGTTATTTGGTGTTAGAATGTCCTCTGTCTGCCCTTATTAGTCTAGTCTGAACAAATATGCGCAGCCAAGCCAAATTAGCTGTCAATTTTATCACCCACAACTCAGGTTACATGTATAACATTAGACCAACGGCAATTCAATGCCAAGATAATAAGACATTAAATGAGCATATTAGTTCATGAGCAGAATCACTTGTTTCTTGCTCAAACCATTAACTAGGGGAATGTGAATATCTGGACAGCATAAGCAAACCATAAGGACAAGCAACATATAACTCTATCTTCCAACAAGTAATTCCAATTAGTACTGAACAAACAATCACCAGTTTGTGTACCATAAACACCTAATAAAGACATGTAAATTACCAGTGGGTAGACAGTAACTATCACACTCATTCAGTAAACTATGTCAGGCATAACAACTGTTGTATTGTGATTTTATAACTATTTCTATACATGCATGGATTATCTCTATAAAAAATGATATTGTATTTTTGGACTATTTTGTAGATACAGATTGATTACAAGGTCATAAACATGGATCAATGGATGGGGTTCTATAGATTCTACAATGAGGTATTCAATCAAACATTAGGTTACAGTTGGCTCTAGTGATTTACAATGGGTTTTCTTGGTAATGCTCTTTGAAAGTCATGTAGAGCTTATTTTATACTTAAAAGATAACAAGTACATGTGGCAAAATTGGCATATTTGGTATGGGTTTAAATGGGTAGTTTTGGTACAAGTTGAATAGAATTGGGTTGACACAAAACACTTTCTCTTAAAGAATTCAAACTTTATGAACAAATAGTGTTGTCAAATTTGATTACAAGAATGTATATTAATAATCTAATCTTTTGTATAAAATGCGTTAAAATCGGTTTTCTGTCTAAAAATTACCCGAATCAACCCATTTATAAATGTGCCAAGATTGCAACTTCTAGACGAAAATTTCCTCCTGATTCTCTTCGTATTAAATGTTTCTTGTTTATACAAATAAGTTTTCCAGATTTCAACAATTATGACGAGGAACTTGCTTGGCCTTTAATCCTAGACAACTTTGTCGAGTGGGTGAAGTCAAAACAGAACAAAACAAGTTTCATCTCAAATTCCTGAGCAGGTACTCATGTTGACGCCATAAAAAGCTCACTTCTTCAAAACAGAGCTAAACTAAGGTAACACTGATTTTATAGTAACAAGCCAATTTCATATATATTTTTGTTTAACAAACTTAGGTAAATTGATTTTATACTAGTAAATAATTACTTTATGAAATTGATCAAACGTGTTCACATAAACTTTTACGAGAAGTTAGTTATCTAACTTCAAAACCCCTTTTCAGGCTAAGAGAGACCCAACGCCATTGCATCGTGCTGCAAGAGTATTAATTAATTCTCAGATGGAAAATGGAGAGTTTCCACAATAGGTAATATAATGTCATTTCAGTTGGTATCTTTGAGCCAACTTATTGATTATATATCTGAGCATGACTGCACATTTGAGATACTTTTCAAAATTTATGTCCTGTACCACCTTTTTTGTGTTAAAAATAGGCAAATAGCCAAACAATCTGTAACACCCCAACCCAGCAAGGGTAGAAGTATCACATTAATGGCTTCATATCAGATCAACAAAACATACATTCAATAGTAATACAAAGATTCTGAATACAAAGGTTACAAGGGAAACAAAAGCTAATTACTAAGTCTGCCAAAGCAACTCCTTCTAACGGTCTCTACTTCAGAATAACTATCAAAGTCTTCTAAGTCCAAAAGTCTCTTCACTCATACCCAAAACCCATCGTCCTGCTTATTACCTGCCGCACACGAAAAGAAAACGTGCGGCTGAGCTTAAAAAAGCTCAGTGAACAGATACATATACAAAGCAAAGAATAACGAAACAGAAATATAATGAAGCACTGGAAATATCATAAGGCATAATCAAAGCAAAAGAATAGTAAGGAAAATATAGGATAGTCATCTACCACGAGCCCAGAAACTCAAAGTCAAAATCTCAAAGTCATAGTCTCACAATCAGAGGGGATACCTCTTAGGCAACCAGATAATATGAGGGGTGTCCTCATGTATCATAATAGTGGAGTGATCAGCTCCCAGAAAATGTGAAAGGCATGTATTGCACACAGTACCAGTCACCTCAAAGTCATAACTCAAAGTCATAGTTAAATCCACTAAACATACAAATCTAGGATTGCAACCCATACGCCCCCAACTCACAATCATAAACTCACAATCATAATGGCCATAGTAGATAATATAAAAGGGACGGTGTGAGAAATCACTCACCCACACATGAGTCATGCCAATGGTGCATCAAAGACATGGCCAGGTTACCTTCCTGGCTAGGTAAACAGAAATGGCTCGGGTATCAAACTAAGAGTCAGGTCTCAATATCAAAACAGAATGTCATATCAACAGGTCATGTATCAGAAGGTGCATCTCAAGGTCATAATCAGAAGGTATATCTCAAGGTCATATAAAAAGGTTCATGTCAAAAGGATCATGGCAAAGGTTTAAATCATAGCTCAACATCAATGCATAGGTGAAAAGGCACCCTTACTAAAAAGGGTAGAGTATCCGTACCTTATCCGATAGCAAAACAAACCAAAGGAAGATCACAAAACACCGGATTACTCCCGCTTCAGCGAATCTACATGAATTATAATTGTACTTATAAGTTTCATAGCTTTATGATTTCATAGTTTCTTAATCATAAGGTTTCATTTTAGTTTCTCTCCATCTTAGGTAACTTTACACATTCAGTAACTTTAGTTATTATCATTCCTGTTTATCAACTTATTAAAGATGACCATGTTAGTAGGTTAAGGTTCATAATGCCTTTTACATAAGTTCAAGGTTAAATATGACACGTTTCCATAAGTTAGGGTTTTTAATTGCAACATCCCAAAGTTAAGGGTCTTGAATGAAAATATTGCAAACTACTAATTTAAGTACATCATTTATTCAGAATCACATCTCCCGTCCTTTAAGTTTCATAGTTTACACATTACACCCTTGATTTACCAAAATCACAAAATAAACCTTATAATTATACAAATTACACTTCAACCTTTATTATGTTCATCATTACACAACTAACCCTCATTCTTACTAAATTACAGATTATACTCTCAAATATAAGTGTGGCACGAATCAAACCCTCAAGTTTCATAAAATTACACATTTAGTCCCTTTAGTTTTTAAAATAACACGAAACACCTTTCAAAACCCTTTTCATACTTTTCATCAGGTTCTAACAGTTTTAAACTTGAAATTGTTAGGTTTTCTATAAACAGAAAATTATATAAGAACTCAGAAATAAATTCCCCAAAAATTCCCAGAGATACTTTAATGTCTTAAGTATTTTATCTAATTTTTCTAGATTTTATTAAGTAAAATAGCTATGGATTAAAATTCACTTAAACCAACTCGTCCAGATTTCTGATTAATTTTGCTATACGAAAAGTTATTAATTAGAAACCTTTTAAGAAAAATTCAAAAAAATCTACAAAAATTCCAGGAAGTAATAGACATCCTAAAGATTACCCAGTTCAAAGGAAACCTCCTAATTCGACACGGTTTGGAAATTAAAATTAAAAAACCCGGACTGATTTTCCAGACTCAAAAATCCGATCAGACATGTGATTTCCCAAAAATCAAAAAGTAGCCTTCTAGGCCTCCAAAAATTACAAACTAAATTTCTCCAGGTAGCTATTTCATTAAACTACAATCTAGACTCCAGAAACATCAAAATATACGTTCACATCATTAATCCACAGCCGATTAAAGTTGAGTAAAGTTTTAGGTCAGTAGCAGTTATTCCCAGGATCATATATAACTTAGGGTTTTCGTCATCCCGTTCATTAATTCTTGACACCAAACGATTATAGGTGAGTCCAAAACATATTTAGGTCAATACTCATCAGTTCTAAACACATTCACATCGAATTATTTACCACAAAAAATTCAGTCGATCCATATATTAAGAGTTTTAGGGTTTCTTTAGTTTTATGATTTTATGTAATTCTTTCCTTTTCTTTTAGGTATAGAGATTGACACAACAACAAAGAACAAAACAAGATTCGAGCTAATTAAGGTTGTATTGAACAAGAATAGTATTTGTTACCCTCGTAGCATGATCGAAGTAAGAAAAGAACACACGATCTAACACCAAGAGCAGCAGCCGAACGAAACCCTAATACACCCTTCGAACAGCCCTTAAACAAACGATTAACACACCACCATGAACTGGAAATCAAAGACACGAATAGACACCAAGTTGTAGTCACAAGAGACCTCCTTTTTCTGCCATTGGGTCGAATCAGCAGTAACAAAAGAGCAGCAGCATTCGCAGGTTGGAATTGGATTTAGGGTTTGTAGATGGTGATGAAAACAAAGTCGGTATATAGGATGAATGTGTTTATAGGGTTTGCAAATGAATTTCGGTATATGGTTTGGGATAGAACCGTATATTTTGACATGGGCTAAACAAGGATGGACCTATTTTATGGGCTAGACAAAAAAAACCAAGTTTGTGGGCTTATGATACCAATTTACTTAATGCATGGTTAACTCCTTAATTCTTGTACTAGTCGAATCTTATATGAGCTTATGACACATTCAAAATTTGATTAGCATAGATAAATGTATAGGATTTTTGTTTTTGTACACTTACTTATAACGTAAAGTTTTAATTGGTAGCTTAATTCGTTACGCAACATAAGTCGTAATCATTTTGGGCTAAGATACAAATAATGATGTTACTTATAATACTCTCATAAGTTCTTAAAATTTTAAATTTGAAGGCATTTTTGTCTTTTCGGATTGTATTAATTTTGGGGTTTTACAACTCTTCCCCTCTTAAAAAGAAATTTTCGTCCTCGAAAATTGAAGTCGCAAAGTTAAACGAAGTCGTAGCAAGTCGCAAAATATCATCACAACATTCTTATGCCCAGGGAGTTTCTTTCAAAAAGATCTTCAGACCAAAAGTTTCTCATGACTCAGATCAAAACGAGGTGGGTTCAAATTTCTCAGGAGAAGACAAATTAGGTTGATTCAGAACAAAAGGTCCATGCAACATAAACTGGACGATAGGTGAATCTTCAGAAAGCTCATATGGAATACGAATAAGATTTCAAATCGAATTAATTGCACCAACAGTAGGAAGTTCTAAAAGGAGTTCAAGACTTATAACTGAGGTCAACAGAATTCAAATCGAGAGTTCAACTCAATCAGATATCTAATGAACGAAAGCAGAGTATACGGGTAGATAGGATGAACCTAAAGTCTCACTATTCGCGGATAACCCAACGGAGTTCAAATTCTTAACTTCTTAGGTACTCCCCAAGATATCCTATGCCCACAACAAGTGCACGTTATATGATGTAAGTATTATCACGTTGGCCAGACGTCATAATACTGGCATCATATAAATATGCCCTCATGATGGTCATACTTTATCTCAAATCGTAATCAAAACCACCTACCTTAATCCACCTAGTACTTCTACAGTCTCAGAGGTCAACAAAATCAAATGCCATAGTCCAGAGGAAAAACAAAACTATTCGTAAGAGTATCAAAATCCCAGATTGTTTAACAGAAGTGAGTTACGCCGTCACGAGCATCACATCTTCAACAATTTACCAAAATCTCTCTAAACAAAGTCGTCACCGAACATACGAAAAATAAATACGAACTGAAATGCTTCAAGGGAACTTAAATCATAAGAGGATCTTATTTCTGTTTATCAAAATTTAAGAGGGTCAACGGAAATGAAAGTTAGTTGCCAAGGACTTCGGCCTTCATAGAATCAATTCTTCCAAACATAAGGGGTCTGTTTCAAAATTCCGTTCATTCAAAACTTCCAATCTCCTCAAGTCCGGCTAATCTGTCTTCGTCTGTCCATCAGTCGGGAAGTGAAACCAAGATCGGGAACTTGTGTCTATTTCGTCGAGCCTCCTGCAGTTCTTCTTGGAATGTGATGGAGTAATGTGGATTTCTGGCACGATCTTTAATTCTCTTCATCATCAAGTCCGCTTCCGCTCTCAATTCATCTTAGTACAACCAAGATGAATAGGGAAGTGAGACTGCATGTCTTCATCAGCTCCAGGTTCGCCATCTTGACTAGAATTTCTTCTTCTGCATCGCCAACACTTCTGCCTTGTAAGGAATGTCTTCACTCTTCAGGGTAGTCTCCATTGTTGTCAACTCCAGGTCAGGCAAAGAACACCGTTCTCTTAACAAATATCCATCTCCCAGAGTGCACAAATGATCGTCAACTTTCTAAGAAGGTGCAAAGAAATGATTTTCATGCTCTTCCTCGTTTCTGAACATACTATTAAGTCATACAATGACCACTTGCCCAAGTACTCACGAGAAAACATTACTTATCAAATTCACAAAATCGTCAGAGCTTTAGCTAATACTATCAGAAAGGAAAACTTCGCGCTCTGAATTTTAAACAAAACACATAGTCGTTCCAGGGTGGAGGAATATTGGTTCCTAACAGTATTACGATTCAGCTTCCAGAAATCAATACATATCTCCTGTCATCATTCCTCTTTATTGCGAACAAAACTGAATTACGCCAAGAGAATGCACTTAAGCAAACTTACTTTACACTCCGGTGGAAAACTTGGTGGTTCAATCAGAAATCGTGTTTCAGAAAATTCAGGGTGCCAAATAGCGTTCAATATAAGGTTCATGCTCAGACGACTCAAGTGCCAAATAGCTTCCAAGATAAGGTTCGTTCATTAGCGTACGAAATGGGTTCTAGGAAAACTTCATACACGCTAAATTAACACAAGAGACCCTAGAGTAATAGTGATAGCAGAGGGTTTATCAATCGGTAATCATGGTAGGGAGTTCAAAATTGTTGCAAACGTTAAAGGTGAGACATAGAAGGGAAATTGTCCATATTTGAATGCTCAATCAGCCGATTCCTTGTCAGAATAAAATTGAAGTTAACTATCCCAAGATAGACGGATCACAAGTCAAATCTTTATCATTTAAAAGTGAGAGGGAAAACATTCTTATCCTCGTGGTTACACACCACAAGGCTTCTTATAAGGACAGAGATGGGCGAAACGAAATTGAATAGTGTCGAAAGATTTTTAGATACTTATCAAAAGCAAGAGACAAATAACCAAAACATATCCAATACGTCATCGCCATGAAGGTTCTCAGAATGCCCGAATAGGCATCAAAGTGATTAACAAAATGATCAGAGTGCAACGTGGGCCTTTATCAAAATGATTAATGAAAGAAATCTGAAGATAAGGATCCAAACAGTGTCGGCAATTATTATGAAATTTCTCAATGCCTCCCAAATTTAATCAGGTTCAAATCTTAGGTGGTGCAAAACATAAGCTTTCACTTTCCAAAAGTGATATCAACAGGATCTAACCAAAAGCAAGGCACGAATCAGAGTGATGCGGAAGCAAAGATACTTAAACGAATGCCTTATAGTCTACCCATTCCTCACTGGTCAAAACTTAGGTTCCTATAGGGAAATCTTAAAGCAAAATTTTCAAAGGTTATCTTACGAGCGCCTACAGGGGAAAACTTAGTGGTCCTAACTTACACAGGTCAAGGGTAAATGTATTACAAAATCGCAGCCTGTCGCTCTGATACCATAATTGTAACACCCCAACCCAGCAAGGGTAGAAGTATCACATTAATGGCTTCATATCAGATCAACAAAACATACATTCAATAGTAATACAAAGATTCTCAAAGGTTACAAGGGAAACAAAAGCTAATTACTAAGTCTGCCAAAGCAACTCCTTCTAATGGTCTCTACTTCAGAATAACTATCAAAGTCTTCTAAGTCCAAAAGTCTCTTCACTCATACCCAAAACCCGTCGTCCTGCTTATTACCTGCCGCACACGAAAAGAAAACGTGCGGCTGAGCTTAAAAAGCTCAGTGAACAGATACATATACAAAGCAAAGAATAACGAAACAGAAATATAATATGGCAATGGGAATGTCATAAGGCATAATCAAAGCAAAAGAATAGTAAGGAAAATATAGGATAGTCATCTACCACGAGCCCAGAAACTCAAAGTCAAAATCTCAAAGTCAACATCTCAAAGTCATAGTCTCACAATCAGAGGGGATACCTCTTAGGCAACCAGATAATATGAGGGGTGTCCTCATGTATCATAATAGTGGAGTGATCAGCTCCCAGAAAATGTGAAAGGCATGTATTGCACACAGTACCAGTCACCTCAAAGTCATAACTCAAAGTCATAGTTAAATCCACTAAACATACAAATCTAGGATTGCAACCCATACGCCCCCAACTCACAATCATAAACTCACAATCATAATGGCCATAGTAGATAATATAAAAGGGACGGTGTGAGAAATCACTCACCCACACATGAGTCATGCCAATGGTGCATCAAAGACATGGCCAGGTTACCTTCCTGGCTAGGTAAACAGAAATGGCTCGGGTATCAAACTAAGAGTCAGGTCTCAATATCAAAACAGAATGTCATATCAACAGGTCATGTATCAGAAGGTGCATCTCAAGGTCATAATCAGAAGGTATATCTCAAGGTCATATAAAATGGTTCATGTCAAAAGGATCATGGCAAAGGTTTAAATCATAGCTCAACATCAATGCATAGGTGAAAAGGCACCCTTACTAAAAAGGGTAGAGTATCCGTACCTTATCCGATAGCAAAACAAACCAAAGGAAGATCACAAAACACCGGATTACTCCCGCTTCAGCGAATCTACATGAATTATAATTGTACTTATAAGTTTCATAGCTTTATGATTTCATAGTTTCTTAATCATAAGGTTTCATTTTAGTTTCTCTCCATCTTAGGTAACTTTACACATTCAGTAACTTTAGTTATTATCATTCCTGTTTATCAACTTATTAAAGATGACCATGTTAGTAGGTTAAGGTTCATAATGCCTTTTACATAAGTTCAAGGTTAAATATGACACGTTTCCATAAGTTAGGGTTTTTAATTGCAACATCCCAAAGTTAAGGGTCTTGAATGAAAATATTGCAAACTACTAATTTAAGTACATCATTTATTCAGAATCACATCTCCCGTCCTTTAAGTTTCATAGTTTACACATTACACCCTTGATTTACCAAAATCACAAAATAAACCTTATAATTATACAAATTACACTTCAACCTTTATTATGTTCATCATTACACAACTAACCCTCATTCTTACTAAATTACAGATTATACTCTCAAATATAAGTGTGGCACGAATCAAACCTCAAGTTTCATAAAATTACACATTTAGTCCCTTTAGTTTTTAAAATAACACGAAACACCTTTCAAAACCCTTTTTATACTTTTCATCAGGTTCTAACAGTTTTAAACTTGAAATTGTTAGGTTTTCTATAAACAGAAAATTATATAAGAACTCAGAAATAAATTCCCCAAAAATTCCCAGAGATACTTTAATGTCTTAAGTATTTTATCTAATTTTTCCAGATTTTATTAAGTAACATAGCTATGGATTAAAATTCACTTAAACCAACTCGTCCAGATTTCTGATTAATTTTGCTATACGAAAAGTTATTAATTAGAAACCTTTTAAGAAAAATTCACAAAAATCTACAAAAATTCCAGGAAGTAATAGACATCCTAAATATTACCCAGTTCAAAGGAAACCTCCTAATTCGACACGGTTTGGAAATTAAAATTCAAAAACCCGGACTGATTTTCCAGACTCAAAAATCCGATCAGACATGTGATTTCCCAAAAATCAAAAAGTAGCCTTCTAGGCATCCAAAAATTACAAACTAAATTTCTCCAGGTAGATATTTCATTAAACTACAATCTAGACTCCAGAAACATCAAAATATACGTTCACATCATTAATCCACAGCCGATTAAAGTTGAGTAAAGTTTTAGGTCAGTAGCAGTTATTCCCAGGATCATATATAACTTAGGGTTTTCGTCATCCCGTTCATTAATTCTTGACACCAAACGATTATAGGTGAGTCCAAAACATATTTAGGTCAATACTCATCAGTTCTAAACACATTCACATCGAATTATTTACCACAGAAAATTCAGTCGATCCATATATTAAGAGTTTTAGGGTTTCTTTAGTTTTATGATTTTATGTAATTCTTTCCTTTTCTTTTAGGTATAGAGATTGACACAACAACAAAGAACAAAACAAGATTCGAGCTAATTAAGGTTGTATTGAACAAGAATAGTATTCGTTACCCTCGTAGCATGATCGAAGTAAGAAAAGAACACACGATCTAACACCAAGAGCAGCAGCCGAACGAAACCCTAATACACCCTTCGAACAGCCCTTAAACAAACGATTAACACACCACCATGAACTGGAAATCAAAGACACGAATAGACACCAAGTTGTAGTCACAAGAGACCTCCTTTTTCTGCCATTGGGTCGAATCAGCAGTAACAAAAGAGCAGCAGCATTCGCAGGTTGGAATTGGATTTAGGGTTTGTAGATGGTGATGAAAACAAAGTCGGTATATAGGATGAATGTGTTTATAGGGTTTGCAAATGAATTTCGGTATATGGTTTGGGATAGAACCGTATATTTTGACATGGGCTAAACAAGGATGGACCTATTTTATGGGCTAGACAAAAAAAACCAAGTTTGTGGGCTTATGATACCAATTTACTTAATGCATGGTTAACTCCTTAATTCTTGTACTAGTCGAATCTTATATGAGCTTATGACACATTCAAAATTTGATTAGCATAGATAAATGTATAGGATTTTTGTTTTTGTACACTTACTTATAACGTAAAGTTTTAATTGGTAGCTTAATTCGTTACGCAACATAAGTCGTAATCATTTTGGGCTAAGATACAAATAATGATGTTACTTATAATACTCTCATAAGTTCTTAAAATTTTAAATTTGAAGGCATTTTTGTCTTTTCGGATTGTATTAATTTTGGGGTTTTACACAATCCGTACCTGATATTTTGAATTTTTGGCTCACAAAAAGGAGGAGATCATGGGAGTATTCAACAGAAATTGCATGATCACGTATGCTGCATACAGAAACATCTTCCCTATTTGGGCATTGAGAGAATACCGCTGCCGAGTACTTAAAGCGGAAAGTTGAATTTACCTTAGAGTGCACCCGAATGTATCACCAGCATGTATCACCAGCACTGATGTGGTTTTTTGCGTTTTGATATGTATTTTCTAAACATCAAATCAGTAAAAGCTTTGATACTCAATGTTTTCATCAGTCTTAATATCTGGTTTATCATGTTACGGATTGGTTTTAATACTAGTAGATATGAATCTCTTCTGAGAAATCAGTGTGCTGAGTTTTAGTATAGTCATGAGTATAGTTTCAATGTAGTTGTTATATGGTATATTAGTATCAGCAATTATTATTGTAAGCTTATGCTTTGTGTCAACTGTTATCACGAGTCTCAAACGGATGCACTAAATTACCTCAAATGGATGCACTAGGTACCTCAAACGGATGTACTAAAGTACCTCCAGTTTTAACAGCATCCAAACTGCCCCACTTTTGAGTTTTCACAGCAAACGACAGGCCCAAACAACCCAAATACATGCTTATCAAGGATCATCAGAAAGTTAAGTAATCATGATAATTTCAGTTATTCCCAATCCGTTTCACCTAAATAGTATAGGTTTCCGGTTAAAATTGGAGTGTGTGGATGTGTCTTCTGAAAGTAAAAAAAATACAATATTGAACAATCAAAATGTATAAATGATTTTGGCATCTTGTGATTATATGAGAAACTATGATAGGTAAAATATGAGTTACAGTGTCTACAATAGGTTAAAAAAAGGGTGTAAAGAACTCATATAGGAGTTGCATGCTCCATTTTATCTTCAGATAATCATGACCCCTTATAACGATAGTCAAAATCAGAATTGATTACTCGAACTTAATGTTAGAGTTTATGGATAATTATTAATATTCGTATGTCCAGTTTTGAACACGAGACTTCGGGATTGCACACATTACGTATGAGTCTCAATGTTTTAATAATTAATATATTAAGTTATGTTTAATTATTAAATTTCACAAATATTTATATGATCGAATAAAGATAAATGGAGGGGGTTAAGTGTCATTTTATGAAACATGAGGAGGTGGAGAATAAAACTTGGAGGACAAGTTTTATTGCTATAAAGCAACCTTTGCTCTTGTTTTATAAAGATCGATCGACAGGAATTATAATCCCTAAAAAACCGATTTAATTTATCAAATCGTTTTTCTCCATTATCTATTCACTGACAACATCACAAAAGTAAAGGAACAATATGTATGTGCATGTGATGATAAGTGTATGTTGCATACACATGATATTAGTATTATTCTTTTACTTTCCTGTATGATCGAACAGAACAGTGATGTACACATAGTGGATTTGATCATGTATTATCTAAGAACATCAAACCCTAGGTGTTGTGATGTTTATTTGTGATGCATGAACCTAGCTTTTCACATTGAGACGCTAGTAATACGTGTGTACAAGAACGAGTGACAAGCTTACTTTAGCTTGTGATTTTGGAAGTGTTACTTACCCTTGTCGATCCATCCTAAAACCCTATTAGGGTTTATATTGTTCTTGGAGCACGTGATTCCTTGTTCTTGCTAGGAATCGAAAAGGTACGCGTCTATTTAAATTTATGTTAATTAATTATATGTTATGTAGATCTTTCCGCTGCGCATACTTGTGATGATTATGTGTTTATAGTATTTTTATGATTCACATATTCCAACACTTAATAATAGATAACTGAACACTCAAAATCAGATTAGCATTTTCAAATACACATCCAAACAACCAAACAACACCTAGGGTATGCTAAATGAAGGGGTTGTATATACATTTTTATAAAAATATTGTTGCAGATAGCAAAACCAAAAATAAATTAGCATAGACTACAGGAGTTTTTTTGATGAGGCGAAAAGTGTACCGCTTTTAAGGGGTCATTTAAGCCCGAAATCGTATTTATTTGATCAAATATTGCCCTAAATCGTTCCTTTTGTCATTTTAGGTACTTTTGAGGAGAAATCTGGAAAAGGAGGCATTTTAGACGTTTTTGGAGCATTAAAGTGAAGAAAACGGCAAAGTCTCAAGAATCGGCTAAAAATTACCTTTGACGGCGTCAAGATTTACTCTAGACGGCGTCATGCCTTGGCAAGAAAAGTTGGACGTGAAATTTACTCATGACGGGCCAGTGAGATAGCATGTGAATTCTGACGGCGTCACGCTTTAACTTGATTAAGGGCGTCACGGCTTAAATCATAAGGGGACGGCGTCACGTTCATGGTTAGACGGCGTCAAGCCTTGATAGGCCAGAATGGATTTTTGAAGAGCTAAAGAGGGACGGCGTCAAGAAGGTCACCCGGGAACCCTAAAAGCGGCGAGGTGACGGCGTCACAATGCATAAGGTGACGCCGTCAGATCCAAAAATCTATATATAGTTTTCTAATTTTTGTCATTAAGGGAGAGCTTAGTGTGTGGAATTTTGGGATAAAACCCTAAGACGATTTTAGCTACTTTTTCAGGGCTTTTTGCCTTGAGATCTTCCATGTTTCATTGAAAGATAAGTTATCAATTAATCATTCAATATGTCTATGTGTTGTTTGATTCTATCTTATTCTTGTCTTTTGTTTAACATGTTAGGCTAATTTTATCTTGTGTTTGCTTAGATCTAATGAAACCTAGCTATTGATTATTGGTTGTTAGTGTGTTATTAGTTGTATTGGATGATTGTTTATCTATGTTAGGCTTAAGAAAACTGGCTAACTTCCTATTCGGTAACTTGCTTGAACGTCTTAAGAAACATGAACCAAACGCGTACTAAAGGTTTTTATGGTTGTATTTAATGCACAAGCGAATTCTAGTGATCCCATGTTAGGAGCTTCCTAGCCGGCTCGACATAGGAGTGAAGTAGGAGCTTGTAGAGTTTGGGGAAGTAAGTACGCCACCCCACGAATGGTATTAAGGAATACACCCGTCATCCACGCGACTAATACACACTAATTAACCGATAAAAGATAGTTAGGGAGTAAGGAAATCTAAGTAAACACATTTCTCTACACATAAGTTTCTCACCACATTTTCATTTCAGTTATTTATTTTATTGCATTTGTAGTAATTTGGGTTAGTTGACTAGCAACTAATTCCGCCCACTCCTTCAAAACCGAGATTTTACTTGCTTTTCATAAAATATAAAAAAAAACATAAAAAGAATCTTCCTCAACCCTTAGACCTAATTAGAGTAGCCTTTCACACCTAACGAACACTATTCCCTGTGGAGAACGATCAATCCCCCGTACTTACCACTACACTATACTACATCGGTCAGGTACACTGCCTGGTGGGGTTGTAAGCCTCTTGAGATCCCTCGAGAGGTAAAACCTGTTGTAAGGTTACAAAACCACGCATCAAGTTTTTGGCGCCGCTGCCGGGGAATAGTTATTGTTTAGGTTGAATTTTTATTTCTATTAGGTCTACTCACTAGATTCCTTTCTAGTGAGATTTTTATTTTATTTTTCTAGGTTTTCTTTAGTCTATCTTATTTCTTTGTACTTTTGTTTGTGATACCTTCCACTTACCTCATGAGTAACATTGGTCATTTGATCCCTGTTATTCGTGTTTTTCGCCGTGCAAATTTTCAACTACCCGTTCCCGCCCCCATAGTAGCAAACAACAACCTTTCACCCGACCACCACTTTGGTAACAATTCTGAGATGGAGGAGTCTGACCATGAGAATGACTATGTTAGTCCATTTTACTACTCAGACTCCGATGAGGATATCGATAATGGAGAAGTAGTTAACGAGGAATGGGGAAAAGAGGAAATTGATCCCTTTAAGTATGTTGACCCTAGGACTAAGATCGAAAAGGATAGCCTCTTTAACATGCAATTCCCGTGTAAAATTGGTTATCATGATTTTTATGCTTATCTTAACTCATCTTTGCCTATGAACATTATCTCTCGCGCTAATTATAATAAAATCATAGTAGATGAGCTTGAATATCAAGGAGATAACATTGTTGCTAGGATTAAGCCACTACACGTGTTCGTAGGAAGTTTTGTGTATTTGGTGGATTTTATGGTTATGGAGAACTTAGGAGAATTTATCGATGACAAATTAACCCAAGTCATTTTTGGAGAACCCTTCAAAAGGTTGACCAACCTTGACGAAAAACTTGTGGACGGGTTAATTACATTCTCGGATGGGGATGAAGATTTTGTCTATCAAATGCCCCGAGCACATCCTAGGTTTAAGAACTACCCCATCGAATCTTGCAATCGAATTATGCCTATCGACTTGTTAAGTGAGAATGATAAGAGGAAGGGGCTCAAATATCCACATGAGAAAAATAAGAGATACTATCATGGATGTTTGGAGCTAAATGATGAATACAAGAAAGATGAGGCAACAATTAGATGGCTCACACTCGGATACGTGAGCATAAGCGACACTAGATGAGCCTTACTTAGAGTCTAGCTACAAGACTCGTTAATAAAGAAAAGCGCTTCTTGGGAGGCAACCCAAGCTTTATTTGTTTTATTTGCTTTGTGTGTTTATTTATTTGTTTGTTTGATTTTATTTGTTTCCGTATGTGTGTTTAATTTTTATTATTATTGATTCATGTTCAAAACTAATTTGTGAAAATGCTTTATCTTTGTTTTAACTTCGTCTTAACTACATATAAAGGTATTTTGCAAAAGATAAGTGTAAGGGAAATCTAAATCGGTTTATTAGAACACAAATTAACATGAATCGTAATAATAATAAATTAGCATACATATTCGTATTTGTTTGAGTCAAATGCTTGTATCGAGTCATAATGATGTTTTGCAGGATTTCCAGGAAGTAAGGTAAAGGTTTTTCCAGAAATTTTCCGGAAACTTAAAATGAAAATTTTTGTCAGGTCATTTCTGACGGCGTCAGGGGTTATAACCTGACGGCGTCAGATTTAATTTCCAGAAATTTTTGAAAGTTTTGTTTTCATAAAAAGTTTTTATTAAATCTCCAACTTATAATCTCCAGGAATCTGCAAAATTATCAGTCCACAAGCATTATATCCTTATATATAGATTTTTCCCGCCGATGTTATGCAGGTTTTCGTGTTTGTTTTCTCAGGTTTAACAGGTTATTTTGGACAAGGAAATGTTTTGAATCAAGCTTATGGCGATGCATTAGTCATGGAGCTTCAACATTCTCTTTGGAGGAAGATTTAACCGTGTAATTTCATTATCCACCGAGCGAATCAGGGGAGTATTTGATTTCATTCTTTTACTTTTTGCTTTTACATCTTGTTATTTGAACATTGGGGACAATGTTCATCTTAAGTGTAAGGGGAGGGTAAAAGTATGATTTTAGAGAATGCCATTGCGCTTGATTTTTGTTTGTTTAATAGTAGATGTGTAATAAAACTGAGAGAAATACTTGTTAAGGTAATTTTAGTGCCAAATTTAAAATTTTTTACAACATATAGGAGTGAAACTTTGATCTTAATGAGCGTCTCACGGATAGGAGTTATATGACTAGCACAAAAAAACCGTACCACTAAAAAATTTTCCACCCCAAATATGTGAGGTTCGCCCCTAGAATTGGTAGGAAAAGCATTTATGCTATGATGTGTGTACCGGTAGCACTTAGATTCTAGAACTTGCGTTAGGACCATTCCAAGGCCACAAGTGAGACTACATTCGTGTAGTTAGATTTACTACATGATAAGAGGCATTAGGATTAACCCATTGTTTTACACCTGTGTTTTTGTTATAATTACATTGGCTACATTGGTCAAGTAATTCTCCCACACCCTTTGCGTTGTACTCATTTTTAGTACACGATACCCCTAGTACACCCCTCAGAGCCTATCTTTTCGTTTCGACCTTTAAGCATTTTACTTAAAGGAAGAATTTGTTACACCCCACTAAAATGTACACCCAAATCGCCTTAGCCTACCTTGTATGCACTCATTTTTAGTGCATTATTGTTACAACATTTGTTTAAACCCAAGTTAATTATCTAGTTGATTACATGGTTGCTAAGTCGAGTCATATCCTTGTACATATTGTTTTGGGACGATTGGGACTCATGGGTAAAGTACTAGTGTAATGGAGTAATGGGGAAGAACATCATTTATTACCCCCATATGTGCTAAATGTTTTAAAAGTACTCCAAGTTTTTCAATTATCTTAATTCGAGTCATTAGATTAGTATTTGTAAAGATATGTAAAAATTCAAGTGTAAGGGGGATGCAATGCCCCTATGATGTATTATTTTGGATGGTAGGGCAAGAGTGTATGAAAAAAAGAAAAAAAAAAAAAAAAAAAAAAAAAATCAAGAAAAACACAAAAAAATGAGAAAATGAAAAATAGAAAAAACATACGGACTACCATCCCGTTTCATTTTATGTTTGTTTTATGTTTTTGTTATTTTGTTATTTCGTTTCTAGCTTAAGATCGAGTCTAGTCTTGGCTTAGCAACATTGTATAGTACATGTAATTGATCAAGATTTTTAACTCGCCACCAGTAAAATATCCTTTATCCAACAAACCGTGTTTTCCTTTTCCCTACACCTAACGTTATAACCCATTTAAAAGCCCTCTTTGATAGTTTATCTTAGGTGCTTACGCCTAGTGGAGGAGGTTTTCGATCCTTTCCCAAGCCTATGGTAATCTATTTGCTATGACAGGTAGTGAGAGATATTATCCGTTTTCATTTATGAGATTTATTTTGATGACACTTGAGAGATGTGAGTATCTAAACACTACTTGTGAGGTGCTAGTTTATAATCTCCGTGCTTATTATGATTGAAGTGGAACGAATATTTGTCGTAATTACTTTTATGTTTGCATTAAATGACCCCTAACTTGTATTTTGATTAGAATAAAAGCGCATTTGCTTGAGGACAAGCAAATCTCAAGTGTAAGGGTATTTGATGAGGCGAAAAGTGTACCGCTTTTAAGGGGTCATTTAAGCCCGAAATCGTATTTATTTGATCAAATATTGCCCTAAATCGTTCCTTTTGTCATTTTAGGTACTTTTGAGGAGAAATCTGGAAAAGGAGGCATTTTGGACGTTTTTGGAGCATTAAAGTGAAGAAAACGGCAAAGTCTCAAGAATCGGCTAAAAGTTACCTTTGACGGCGTCAAGATTTACTCTAGACGGCGTCATGCCTTGGCAAGAAAAGTTGGACGTGAAATTTACTCATGACGGGCCAGTGAGATAGCATGTGAATTCTGACGGCGTCACGCTTTAACTTGATTAAGGGCGTCACGACTTAAATCATAAGGGGACGGCGTCACGTTCATGGTTAGACGGCGTCAAGCCTTGATAGGCCAGAATGGATTTTTGAAGAGCTAAAGAGGGACGGCGTCAAGAAGGTCACCCGGGAACCCTAAAAGCGGCGAGGTGACGGCGTCACAATGCATAAGGTGACGCCGTCAGATCCAAAAATCTATATATAGTTTTCTAATTTTTGTCATTAAGGGAGAGCTTAGTGTGTGGAATTTTGGGATAAAACCCTAAGACGATTTTAGCTACTTTTTCAGGGCTTTTTGCCTTGAGATCTTCCATGTTTCATTGAAAGATAAGTTATCAATTAATCATTCAATATGTCTATGTGTTGTTTGATTCTATCTTATTCTTGTCTTTTGTTTAACATGTTAGGCTAATTTTATCTTGTGTTTGCTTAGATCTAATGAAACCTAGCTATTGATTATTGGTTGTTAGTGTGTTATTAGTTGTATTGGATGATTGTTTATCTATGTTAGGCTTAAGAAAACTGGCTAACTTCCTATTCGGTAACTTGCTTGAACGTCTTAAGAAACATGAACCAAACGCGTACTAAAGGTTTTTATGGTTGTATTTAATGCACAAGCGAATTCTAGTGATCCCATGTTAGGAGCTTCCTAGCCGGCTCGACATAGGAGTGAAGTAGGAGCTTGTAGAGTTTGGGGAAGTAAGTACGCCACCCCACGAATGGTATTAAGGAATACACCCGTCATCCACGCGACTAATACACACTAATTAACCGATAAAAGATAGTTAGGGAGTAAGGAAATCTAAGTAAACACATTTCTCTACACATAAGTTTCTCACCACATTTTCATTTCAGTTATTTATTTTATTGCATTTGTAGTAATTTGGGTTAGTTGACTAGCAACTAATTCCGCCCACTCTATCAAAACCGAGATTTTACTTGCTTTTCATAAAATATAAAAAAAAACATAAAAAGAATCTTCCTCAACCCTTAGACCTAATTAGAGTAGCCTTTCACACCTAACGAACACTATTCCCTGTGGAGAACGATCAATCCCCCGTACTTACCACTACACTATACTACATCGGTCAGGTACACTGCCTGGTGGGGTTGTAAGCCTCTTGAGATCCCTCGAGAGGTAAAACCTGTTGTAAGGTTACAAAACCACGCATCAAGACTACAGGAGTTTTTTTTTACACAACTGGTACAAAATTGAACCATAACACAACTGGTACAAAATTGAACCGTAACACGTTATAACAAAACCCAATTGGTTCAGTACCGGTTGGACTCATGTTCAGCTAAATCTTTTCACCTAATACATGATAGTGCTTATTATAAACCTGTTTGATACCATTATACATGCATTGGCTGCCTATGATTAGCCTTTAGCATCCTTCTCATTTTGAGACTTCTTGATCTATTAAGCTTGTTCCATAGCACTCGACGGAACCCACGACACTGAAGAAGCATCCTTCTCATTTCCTAGTTGTTCAGACATACCGAAGAAAATATCAATTTCGATTTACTTTTCGATTTAAATAGTAAACATGCAAAAAATGGATGCACTAATATGTACAAACATATGCTCTAAATATGCAAACAGATGCACTAAACATGCAAACAGATGCCTTAATAAGTCCAACATGCAAATGGATGCACTAAACATGCACATTGATGCCTTAATTTGTCCAATGATGCACTAACCATACTTACCGTTATAAAACAAAGTAGCCTCCAGGCTTGAGGATCCGATCAATTTCAATAAGAAATATTCCATCTGAATTTAAAAAATATCATTAGATACAGAATCAAACAATCATATAGTAACTGTCAACACAATACTTAATCTGAAATCTAAACAGCTAGCTTCCAAAGGTTATGATACTGGTGAAGATTAGTATACACATGCTTTTAACTTTCCAAACTATAAATTGTCAACGGAACAAGAGAAGAATAACCTTGAATGAGCAACATCTATACACATGCTTTTAGCAAATGGACTTTAAAGTTTTTTTTTTTTTTTTTTTTTTTTTTTTTTTTTTTTTTTTTTTTTTTTTTATTTTTTGGTTTGTACAGCCACTGTATTAGTGGTATTAACCTTTTCAACAAACGCATATTACTATTATTTGTTAATAAGTTACAAAAAAAGGGACCTGTATGAGTAAACATGACAGAACAAGTATATGCAAAATTAGGAAATCATAGATGCAAACTAGCATAATATCCGTTTGTATCAAGAATTTCACAGATATATGGTGAAGGTTTCACATGAATTGGATAAACAGAAAAACATACCATGAGAGGATTCAACGTCCAGGATCAAATCAAGCGCATAATCATAATAGGGAACTTGGCTGCTCAAACCACACAGATTGAAATCATCTTGGATGTAATTTTCATCAACTTCACAGAAAAACTCATTTCCACGCAGACTGCAAAACCATGATATCCAAGACGTGTCCTCCCCCTCAGAGCCACTAACATCTGATTCCTCGCTATCTGTTTCAGATTCCTCTACTATATTTCCCTCTCCTAAAGACAAAAAGAAAGGCATTGTTTAGACAAATTCCATCACAACACGAAATCAAAAAATTTGCCAAATGGATGTTGAAGAATAACTGATCAGGACTAAAATATAATTGCAACTAGTTTGACACTTGCTTAAGTAAAAGAGAAATCAGTAGATGTAAATATGTAATAAAGAAAAAAAAATCTTCAAAGTTTTTCTCTTTTAACAATTTTAGCTTATGCTCCATTTCTGTGGCCATAAAAAGCATGAGAAGAGAATTCTACGTATTAACCAGATAAGATACACAAATTAAAAAAAAATGCAAACACGCGAGACCCTTCCAATATAGCATGAGTTAACTTCTCCCACTAGCTAAAATATATGATATTGCAGCACCACTATAAATAATTCTACGTATTAACCATGCAAACTACTCATTAACTGTACTAGTAACTGACATAATCCAACAGCCTCCACTATTCCTCTGATGTCTCAAGAGAAAAACACATGTTTAAGCAGTATATGAGTCTACTGCTCCTAAAGGGAAAACCTCAGTATCACAAAAGTGAGCAGTATTAAATGTTTTAAGGCAATGCTTCTATGTTAAAGAAACAAACTATTAATGCTTCCAAAAACAAATTAGATGCACCAAAAAAATAAAACAGATGCACCAATTAAACAAATTAGATGCACCAATTAAACTAAATAGATGCCCTTATATTCTATAATATAATGTTTCAATCAATGTACCTATTCTACTGATTCAATTACGCACTAATTATACATATCATATATGTAACACCCCGTGCCCGCTTTGACCAAAAACTTTGACTTTTGACGCGGAAACGCTTGACCTTACCCGACTTATACAAATTCTTCATTTAAATATCAGAGTCTATAACATTTAACTCTTTTAAAACATTTGCAAGAACATATACTCGAACATCTTTCAAAACATTTCACATAAAACTTTATAGCACAACCAGACAATCCTTCTGACTAACGATACGCCGCATCCCTTTGAGGGATACGCCGTATCAGACCATGCGCCGTATCCACCTAAAGTGTTACACCACATCACCTTAAACTTCTGATACGCCGCATCTACCATATTAGATATGCCGCATCGCATTAAACTTTTGATACGCCGCATCTACCATACTAGATACGCCGCATCTACCCATTTGACACAAAACATCAGCAGGAACACCTGCATAAACTCAACACACCACAATTACCCCTTGACACCTTTTCTACTCTATAAACATTTCCGAAATCATTCATTTAACACATCAAACATCTTACGATAACACTTGACCCATTTACTACTCAAAATGGGTATAAACAAGCTTATGCCAAACACCCCTTTAACGTTGACCATAAACATATAAACTACACTTTGATACACCATTTGACCACCAAATCGTCATACGACTATTGACATACATTTTGACACTCGTTTACTCGTTACAAAACAACACTTGACTCGCGGGGGTACAAACTCGTACACTTGAGCTCGGTATCTACCTAGCTCTATTTTCTCTTACCAATTCCTTCTACCAATCGCATATCCATCACTAATCCTTATCCAAGCCTTCGTCTCAACACTTTCGCCTACAAAACATTAAACACTTAAACCGTAAGCACGAATGCTTAGTAAGTAAAGTGGACATAATATATCATTATACTTCATTCAACACATTACATATTACACAACCATCAATCCACAACATTGAGCATAACCACATACCTTAATTACTTAGGCCTTAACCATCCCTCTTTCCTTAAATCACTCTTAACTAACACATCCACTAGTCCTATATCCTCTTACACAAGTCTACCATTATGCTAAGCAACCAACATCTTAACACATTAGCCACATAACACATAATGTATAGAAATCATTATAACTTTACATTAAACCGGTTTACTTACCTTAATCCAAGCTACATCATCACAAGGACATCATCATCATCATACTCTTTCATCATCATCATCATCCCCATAAGCATCCTTAAGCACATAATCATACATAACATATAATACATAATCATTAGCTATAATCATGGTTAACACCACCATAACTAACCTCTAAACACTTCTAATCATCATATAATCATATATTGATTATATGATAGCTAATCCCATCATTTACCAACTTATACCCATTATAAACACATCACATAATCATCATTACTTCTTAATTATCTTAAAACACCATTTACCCTTTAATCCCAAATTAGGGTTCACGAACCCTAGATTCTTAATCATCAATTAAACACTACTTAAGCATCAATACTTACTTGATAACCATGCTAGGACAAGCTATAGACTTCATTCTTGAATTATCACCATTAATCCATCATCATTTCATCATCCAAGCTCCATTTCTCTTCTCTCTCTCTCTCTCTCTCTCTCTCTCTCTCTATCTCGACATTACAGAACACACAAGAATTGTGTGGAAATGTCTAGAGCCTAACACATATAAACTAGCTGGGAGGGCATTTCTGTCATTTCTGCTTATTTAAGGTCGATGCGCCACATCTATATTTTAGATGCGCCGCATCCATGCTACCCTTTGAATACGCCGTATCTATTTCTCCAATACGGCGCATGGGCAATAATAAGTCGGTTCTACTTTCCCTTCTTACCATGCGCCGCATGCCACTTTCCTAGATGCGCCGCATCTAGGCCTCATCAGAAAACCACATATCCTTAGTCAAACATACTTTGGCTCGGGTTAACTTTCATCTAGGGTGGGGTCCCACTACCCGAGGAACGGATCTAACAATTCTACCCCCTTATTTAGATTTCGTCACCGAAATCTCTCGTCCATTACTAGCCAAAGCTAATTCACATTATCTCCATTCTTAGCATTTTCCATTCTTATTCCCCTTTTGACTGCTCGATCTAAGCGATCTTACACTTCTAAGTCCACTATGCGTACATCATACCCCTAGCTCATTTCATTTCTAGCTTACTTCTCCATTCTTTCTCTTCTTTTTCAATCATTATGTCGTTCGATGCATAATCCTAGCCACGAATGCATCCCATTTAACATCCCTACGTCTATCACATACCTTTCCAACTAGTTCATTTAACTTTTTCGTCAAGGACTATGTGTCACTTGAACATTACATACCCTTTTTCACTTCTTATAAGTTGGTTATTCATTAACTTTCTACTTTTATCGCAACCTTACCACTAACTCATTGACATTTTACTATACGTTACATTTCCCTTTACTTTTCTTCTCAAAGTTTCATAGAGCTTTTAAATCCATATTAGCGTTTATTAGCATTCATTATCTCACATTTTCTCCAATTCTTATTGCAACAAGCATATCGTTTCAAACCTTAGTCGTTTTAACTCACACTTAAAACACCTAAGTCCTATACTTCACTTGACGCTTCCCACCTAGGGTTGTCATTCCACTCATTGTCTATCCACCTATCTTAGCCCTTATGACTTCTAATCCCCCTAGACTACTTCTTCTACCCTTCCACTCTACTCATGCCATGTCGGGAACACATAAGCCCACTCATTCGTACTTCCTCATTTACATGGAGAGGCGTCCCAAAAGATGTAAATCAAGAAATACAAACTCATGGTTCGGTGATTTACGACTTCTTTATTTAAATGAAAAGGCGTCCCAATCCATTTAAATAAAGAAACCATAACCCATCCTACTTATACACTTCCGACACAACACTCGCATTTTTATTTCTTGCTTTAATTTTTTCGTTTCCTAGCTTGGATCCACTTTACTTTAACATTTTTCCCCGGAGGGAATATTACACATGCCAAGGATGTAGGCAATCCTTGCCGGTGAAGGCAATACGTTTTATCCCGAAGGATCATTAACACATCCCGAAGGATTCTTTACATTCATTGATTTGGTCATCCCGAAGGATACCACCTTTAACATCCATCCCGAAGGATCATTAACATTCAAACTTTATCACTTTCACATTATCACATTGGATCCAAGCTATTAACATTTAACACACACGTACTATTCCATTCATTTTATTTTGTGAACGCAAACTCATAGTGCATATGAACTTGCTTATTATAAATACACACTTCTATGTGTTTATCGTCTTACATTCTAAATTCGCTTTAGTCATTTTCATCCTCTTACTTTACCCTTTAGTCCACCTGACTCTTTTCACTTTTAAACCTTGCATAGGTTAACTTACATTCGTTCGTTAGCATCATTCGTTCTTCTTTCGCGTTTTAGTTACTCACACATTTTCTACATCGTTACATTTTTCACTCTAGCTTACATTCTTTACCCCATGCTAGCCATTTCCATCCTTTTTACATCACACGTTAGTATATTCACAAGTCTTTACACATATCGCTTTCTGCAACGCATGCTTTCATTATTAAGAATTACTGCTAATCGCCTTAGCCGTAATATATTGATTTTAAGTCAACACATTAACCTTATGCATACCCATCTCGTTCTTGCTCTTATACCTTGACTTATCTTATCTTAGTTATTTATGCATTTAAGCAATATCATTTGATTTCGTCAATTACGTTCTATCATATCATTCATCCTCGTTATCTTACGTACCCTTAGCCCGTCTCTATACTACCTTAACGTCATTCATTAGGCGTGTATATTGTATAACAAGACCATATATTGGCTGTTAACATCTTATGGGTCATAATCATTACATGCCGTTATTCATTAAGCTCATTCTTTATGTTAGGAATATAAATATTCAGATGAAGGCTCGGTCACCCCGAGTATCTATTTAGCATTTACATAGCTCGTAGGCTTATTTATATTAGCTTAGTAATATTAGTATTAGTATTAATAGTATTAGTCGTATTTATATTTGTGGAGTGGGTCGGGGCTTTCCCCACTGTTAGCTCACTCCACAGCCCACTAGGGGCATAATATTAGTTAGTATAAATACCCCTTCCCACACTTGGGAAGGGTTGGAACTCTTGGAACTCTTCACACATTAATCTAATAGATCCAGTTTTCTCTCAAGAGTTTCCCACTCTCTCTCTCTACTTCATCTTCCAACTAACTCTAACATGGAGTTCTTGATCTTTCAAGATCCAAGGCCACCCGAATAGATCCACACAATCAAAAGGTTAGATCTTACAATTGGTATCAAGAGCCATGGTTAGGTTCGTTTGATTGTGTGTCGATTTTGTTTTCCTTGATTCGAACAGTTTTTTTTGTTTGCTTAAAATGTTTTACATCTACTTCTTTTGTTCGAATCGTGGGTATTATAAGTTGCTTGAACACATGTTTTTTTTCATGTGGGCCTCCAATTTGTGGTATTAGAATCTGCTTGAACATATGGTTTTTTTTCATGTGGGCCTCAAATTTGTTTTCTTTGATTCGAACATGTTTTGTTTGCTTAAAATGTTTTGAATCAATTTTTGTTCGAATCTTTGGTACTACAATCGGCTCGAATACATGTCTTGAGACACAGATTTGTCTTAATCTTCACATGGGCCTCCAATGGGTTTGTAATCAAATGAGTTTTATACCGTGTAATACAGATTGGTTCTCTTTTGTGTTTCGCGAGCTCATGTCTTGGTTGGTTTAAATCTTCAAGGTTAACCGGTCATATTAGACTTGGTCTATATTCACACTTGTTTGGCCGCTTATGTTTATCTTAGGCTTCAAGAGTTTAATGTCTTTCTGGTCGGCTTGTTTAACAGATTGAATTTTTGTGGTCTTGTTTTTGGCTCCTATTAGTTTGTGGCTTATTTGATGGTTAAAGTGCAGTTTTTCTTGTTGATGTTCTTGGGTGCTGTTTGTGTAAAAAGGTATTGTTCATTGATGCGGTTTGTGGTTAAGGTGATTTGTGTTTTGGATAGTAGCCAAAATGGGAAAAAGACAAAACTGGGTGATAGTGACAGCGTTGACTGGTCAAAAACGCGGTTTGTCTGTATGATTATGAATGCGGTTTGTCTGTTTAATCACGAACGCGGTTTGTGTGTTTAACCACGAACGCGGTTTGTCTGTTTAACCACGAACGCGGTTTGTCTGTTTAACCACGAACGCGGTTTGACTGTATACTCACAAACTCGGTTTGTCCATGTGCTCACGAATGCGGTTTGTCTGAATGCTCATGAACGCGGTTTGTCTACTTAGTCATGGATGCTGTTTGTCTACTTAGTCATCGATGCGGTTTGTCTGTCACTCGGTCAAACGGTCAAACACTCATATGTGGTCAACGAATTATCAAAATGAAAGATTGAGAGGAGATGAAGCAGAATTAGTGACAATGACTACAAACACAGTGCCAAAACAAATCAAACCAACTGCTAACTGCTAACATATGTCCAAACACAAACCTTTCCTCACACAATATGATAGAACAAGAAGAAGCAACCACAGAAAAGTCATTGCACAATATTTTTCAAAAAACTACATACATAAGCCAAAAAATACAACAACGGTCAACAATTCACAACTGCCTCATCCTATCAACAGCTAGACTCAAAATTAAATTGAATGAATATACAATGATCTCTGAAATCATTTCGTGCCCAACAAAGTATATCATGACTTCTCAAAAGTCAAACACACGAAAGAAATGAACAATCATCATCGATCTAATTTTTGAAGTTTATACTTCATTAATATCCGAATAATTAAAAGAATAATCAAAACAATTTAGTGTTTTAATCTCTCTTTTGATTCGGTTAGAAAAACACATGAACAACCTTACCCGAGACCCTAAGGATGGATCTTGAAGACGTATGACTTGATCGGTTTTGAGCATCGAATGAAACCTTAGGGTGACCTGATGAGTTTAGATCTGAATTTGTAAGTTTGGTGAGAGGTGTTAGTGAAAAGGGTCGGATTTGTTCATGTTATTGGAAATGATGAGGGTTTGAGTGATTACTGATATGTGGTTGCTGCGTAACAAAGACAGGGAGGCGGATTAGTTGGTAATGAAGATGGAGATTAGGGTTTGGGTGAGAGGCTGTTGATAGTGAGATGGGGGGCGTTTTTTTTTAATGTGATTAGGGTTGCTAATGTGAATGACATTAGGGTTAAGATGGGTTTATAACTGATTACTACCTGGATCAGGTCAAACGTATGGATTTGGATCAGGGAGTATTCGGATACATTTGTTGGACCAATTTGAGTGGGCCTTAGTTATTACAAGTGAATGGGCACATGTGAATAAAATTTGTCTTTTTAATGCTAAGATAAGGATGAATTTTAGATTGCGGGTGTGTAGTAACTAAGTGAATTAATTTTCACAAGGATTTGGTTTTGATAAGATCGGGTGCTTTTATCTTTGGATTGGGTTTAACATTGAATATGGGCTGACACTTGAAAATAAGTATTTGTTATCCGAAAATTGTTTCTTCACTAGTATTGGATGCAAATTCAATTATTTTCATCAAGGAGTAGTACTTTGGTTTCACGAGTTTCACGAGGATTCACACGTCATGGCTAGTATTTGGGTATATGAATGTCTACGGAATTATAGAGTTGTGAATTTGGCAACAGTGTCCTATTGAGGTCTATGATTTGAGTGAGCCTGCAATTTGATCTTTGCGATATGAGTTTTAGTTGACAAATTGCGATTTGATTAATTGTGAGTTGGCAAGTTGCTATTTGACTTGTTGCGACTCGACTGATTGCGATGCTACCAGTTACGATTTGACGTTGCGAGTTAACACTTGCGATTCGACTAATTGTGATTTGGTTGATTGCAATCTGACTTGTTGCAAATTGACAATCTGTGACTTGGCCTGTTGCAATTTGATCAAGTTGTGATTTGACTTCTGTGACTTGAATTTCGAAGATTGGTATTGCACCTCTCTCTTGGGTATTCTGGTTGATTTCACGGTTTCTCTTTGTAGATTTTAGAAAATCCCGCGAAAGATTCGATTTCTCGGTTTAAATCTCAAGAGCTGTAAAATCCCGTGAAATTAATTTTGGACAAGTAGGCTGGACTTGGATTTAGACATAATGAAACTTACGGGGTGTGACTAATTTTTCGGGATAAGTTTGTGCTTCAAGATCAGCAGGAATTGGGAAATTATGGTAACTTGGTTGGTTTGTTAATTCACGGGTTGGTGTACTTAGTGTCACAAACATCTCGGGGTGGATGGATGCACGATGTTTGATGACCCTTGCTCGAGCGTATTTAAGGTGATTAGACTTGGATGTTCAAGAAGTGGATATATACAATAAAGGATGGAAGGTTGGGTATATATCACTACCTATATTTAAAGGAGTTACGTTGTTGTGCTCAATATAGGTTCTAAATCACAAATTTAGTGCAAGTATAAGTCGCAAACTTGTCCTTTATCAAGCTTCATCAAGTGATCGTTGTTTCTCAATCTTCTAATGGGATTGTTGTACAAGATCTTCTCAAGAAGTGGTCAGACTTAAAGACGGAAGGTGGTTTGTTCAGAGACGTGTTTTAACCTGTTCCACATTCTATAGATAATCATATTTCATCAAGCAGTTTTGGCATATTATGAGCTTCAGGGAATTGTTAATCTGCTAAACCATTGGATGAGGAGGAAAGCAAGGGGTTACTACAAGAGAGTCTTAATCACCATCTTCGTTGCAGTAGTTTCATTTGTCTCTTTCCATGTTTTGTGCCTGTCGAATTCACGATCATCACAGAATCTCAACTTTGGCAAAAAGGTCATTTCATACCCTTTTTGAGGGGGAGAATTTGCGCGAGTTTCCTAGTGGTTCCATCTCCAGCGATGTGAATTTTAGCGGTTCCAGTTTCAGTGGTTAAGGTCCTAGCTAATTGCCTAAGATTTCAGCAGTTTGATACTTACTGTTGTGCAGTTTCAGTGGTTAAGGTCCTAGCTATTTGCCTAAGATTTCAGCAGTTTGATACTTACTGTTGTGCAGTTTGTTCTTGAATTTATTTCTCAGATAAATCTCAAGAACTGTAAAATCCTGTACACAGTACGACAACTATTCCATGCACTGCACCTGACAACATCCAAGTAGCTGGGTCAGACAGCTTTGTTTGATAGGACTGACTATGAGTCATGGGCACTGTTAAGAATTGGCGCATGTTTCTTTTCCTTTTGACTAGTCAACAGCACAAGATGATCACGAAGTTCATTTGGTATTCCTTATTTGAGATTGAAGCTGAATTTCACTAAGGCGTCTACCTATTTTATCTTGAAGTCGGGGTTGGTTGGATGCATGACCTTCAATGATAACTTGCTCGTGCGTAAAATTTAAGTTGAAGACTTGGGTTATCTAGTTACCAGCAGTCGGGGTAACTATCACTTAAGAGTTATTGGAGTACTCAGTGTCACACGTCTTTGACGTTGTCGATAATCGCAAGAGGTGTTAATGTCTCATACTTTGGTTGGGTATTGAGCACTTAGAGATTTGCTTGGAGCATTAATTCTCTACACCGTTCTTCCAACATTAGTGCAAGCTTAAGTAACAAATTTGGGGACGTCTACTTCAGTTTTCAGTATTGATATATCGGGTTTCCTTCATCAAGTGGTTACTAATCTGTGTACAAGATTGGTTAGTTGGTCAAAGGTTTTAAAAGTTGTGATGTGATCTGTAATTCTCACGGGACATGCTTAACCCAAACTGATGTTCACCAAAACCAAATCAGTCATGCCACATTCAATCTGTTACTGTCTCACGGTTTCTTCTTGGTTTTGTAAAATCCCGCGAAAGAACTTATTTCTCGGTTTAAATCATAGATTTGTAAAATCCCGTGATGATGGACTATGCGCTCTTAACCATGATCGGGTTAAAACCATTATCAAAGTTCAGTTAAAGCATCATAAAGGGCTAGATTTGGGCATTAACCACAAGACGTGACTATGGCGTTAATTCATTATTATTTAATTGAGGCTGAAGTGAAATTTCATGGGTGCGTGTACTTAGTATCTGAAGATATCGGGGAGGTTGGATGAAGATTCTTCGAGATCCTTGTTCGAGCTTTCAATACAATGACGAGGACTTGGATATCTAGTTATTTTGTCTTTCTCTCTATTACAAAATAACTATCACTTTAAGGAGTCACGTTGTAGTGCTCAGTGTCACACGAAGTCGTGGATATCCAAGAGGTGATGTACGTCTTATACTCGATGGTTGGTTGGTTGAAGAGTATAGAGTACTTAGGGACTCGATGTTGCACGAAGTCTCTACACCGCTCTTTGTCACGCATTAGTACAAGTTTAAGTCACAAGCTCGGGTTATATTACTTCAGTATCAAGTTCATCATATTGGGTTTTCTCTATCAGTGGTCACTACATCAAGCCGACATAATGATAATGGGGTTGGTAACGAGTTAGATGAGAGAAGAAGTAAAGAGAGAGTTATGACGTCTGTACACCTCAGTGCAGGCCTCGCTCTTCATCATAATGACGTCTGTACAAGTCAGTGCAGGCCTCGCTCTTCAACATTATGACGTCTGTACACATCAGTTCAGGCCTCGTTCTTCAAAGAAAAGAAAAGTGTACGCTTGAGTGCACTTTATCTTCAAAAGAAGAGGAATCTTCTTGTTTATGGCCATTCTCATCAACAAGTTTCATGCTCTTTCCGTGCTTATTCAGTCTTCAAGTGGATCGGCGCACATTGGAGTATATTCTTATTCACTTGTTCAACCAAAAATTGCAGTTGACAGGCATATGCAATTTTTGAGGGGGGGAAAGGGTGAATATTAATCTACATGTTGAGTGATGATTGAGATATGGTCATACGACTCCTGAATACGTCAGTTCAGGAGTCGTGCAAACCATGGTTCTCCAACACTACTTCTTCCTTCGTCTATCAAGGTGTTGAAGAACATGGTCATGGAATGCTAATCGACATAGTCTCACGGGTTGGTACAATCAGCAACAATGGGTTTCTAGTCAATGCTTCATGTACACGTCATTAGGCTACATGTACACATCATGATGATGATTCCGATTAATCGTAACCATCATGGGGGAGAGAAATGTGTACACCAAGGACGCACAGCAGGTTCACGTGATCGGGCTTAATCATTTATTCCGGTGTTGATAACCGCAGAGATGATCAGTGGTTCAACTTGTTACCTTGGTATTTACGTTTCACTGTTACATCATGGGCTGATTAATCGTAACCATCAGGGGAGAGAGAATGTGTACATCAAGGACGCACAACAGGTTCACGTGATCAGGGCTTAATATCCATGGATGGATACATACTATATATGATCAGTGGTTCAACTTGTTACTCTGGTGTTATACTTAAGACTGAAGAAGGTCGAGTCGTCAGTCTACTCTACATTCTCTGTTGGGTGTTATCATCTCATGTGTATGCTGCGGGCTGATGGGTTACATGTAAGGTTACTTGAAAGGCATTTGGTGAGATAAAGATGATTGGTATTCTGTTCCTCCACATTGGGCAATCTTGAAGAAGGTCGAGTCTTCAGTCTTCTCCACAGTCAAAACATGTTGAGTTCTTTTCTTACAACTTGATATTTAACTTAATCCCATGACAGTTCTTGTTTGATGAGTTGTGGAGTTAAGTTAGGTTCAAGTTGTTCCGTAGTTTAAGGTTAAGTCCAACTTGATGTTAACCTAATCTCATGACAGTTCTTGTTTGATGAGTTGTGAGGTTAAGCTAGATTTCAGTTGTGGCTCAACTTAAACTAACGAAAAGATGCCCAAGGTTTTTGACGACGTTACTCTAGGACGGGAGTATTAGAAGACTAAAGACGACATGCATTTGGTTATCAAAAGACTTCTTCATATTATGGGCGTTCATCCAAAGTCTTCTTCCTATTATGGGTGTTCATCAGAAAGGTTGTCAGATTGGGGGAGAGCACTAATTAGGGGAGAGTGAAAAGCCAGAATCATTCCCTGATTGAAAGTGCTCACATTGCTCTTCAGCAAGTCAAGTGATGAATGCGGTGAAGATTCAGAATGCTGAGGAGTAATGGTTTCTGGTTCGTATCCTTGTACATATATACTTATTCATATTTTATACCATCTTGTAAATAGATATATAGAAAACCTGCATTTGTAAATAGAGAATCTTAAATCCAGAAAAACCATAAAAATTGAAAAATAGAAAATACCAAAAATAGTTTCACCTAGGCATGTCTTCTGTTTATCGATAACATTTACGGACTTAGAAATGTCATTCAATAATGGCACGGGTCTTTAAATGAAGCTCGAGCAGAAGTTAAAATGGATTCTTAAAACATGTCTAAATGGCTTGCTATTACTTTAGATAGCAACCCGCGCTTCATACTGGGGAAAGCACGTCGCCAAAAAGACGGCGGTTCCTCCAACTGGGTGATGTTCACCTGGGCATGGATTACTTCATATCCATGTTTCCTGATTTGATGTACGTTTCAGTGCATCATTTCTTGTAAAAGAAGAGAAATCTTCTTAGTATAACAAATAGTTTTCATTCTATGATTCTTTTGAAAATTATTTATGAGACACTTGGTGAATACGTGTTGTATGAAATTTGTTTATACTTGGATTATGCATAAAATTTGTCACTCAATCAACGACTACAAAACCTCATGACAGTTCTTGTTTGATGAGTTGTGGGGTTAAGCTTGATTTTAGTTGAGGCTCAACTAGAATACGGGTCATTGATTGAGGGGGAGAGTGAATTCAAATTTTATATCATCAAACGGGTTTCTTGATTAATTCATGACTCTTAGAAAAGGTTTTGCAGTTAATGGGGTATTAGTTGAAGAGGATATTGCTTAAATATATCAAATGACCAAGTGTGTTAGTTGCTAGAAAGTTTAGGACATTATGTGCAATTTGCTTGTAGTATCCTAGCTTCATATAACTAGAAGGTTCATTTGTATCTCTTTGGAATCCTCGTTTAATCCCCTATAGATACATTAAAACTCAAAATCTGAAAGAAGTTAGAAAACCCGATGTGTTTGATGTTCTTGAATGCTCCACTGACATTTGTATGAACTAAGTGAATGAGTTTCAAATGTTGTTTGTCTCTGCTGCTTAATGGTTGTTGATATTGTGCATATGTTCTCAGGATTCGCTTAGGTAGATTGCTATTATGTTAGAATCATGTTCCTAAGATCCTGAATTAAATATTGAAATCTGTGTGAATTGCCATGTTCATGATTGCTAATTGCTCTTCATGCTAGATAGTGGTTTGACGTAGTTCCTGATTGGGGTTTGATTATAAGATGAACTTGGTATTATAATGTGGCTAGCTGCTGAAGGGTAGCTATTAAGGAATAGTGTATCTGTATGCATGCATATCTGTGTTGATATTCTTATGCAGACTCCATAGCCAAAATGAATGTGCCAGTTTCCATTCTAACCATTTAATCAGACGTTCAAATTCTATTGATTGGCTCGGAATTCACCACGACAACAACATCGGCAACAACAACAACAACAACACCTTCACCTCCACCACCATCATTTCAACAAAGAAGTACTTACTCGGATCTCGCCAAGAGGGGATCGACAATACTTGAGAAGATTTGTTGGTGGATGGATGATTGATGTTGACCACTGACTCACTCAGAAAAGCGGGTGATTATATCGTCTGCGCAAAAAGGTCAAACTCATATGTGTCATAATAATCAAATGTGAAAAATAAGCAGTGAATCTCCCTCTTAGATTAAGGGGGAGCATAGTATGTTCTCATCATCAGAATATATTAAATCGGACACATTTTCTCCCACATTTTCTAACTTATTTAAATCAATTGGGATCACAAATCTCAAAAGGTTTGAAATTTTTGATCGGGGGAGAGAATGTGATTTAAATATGAAACCTGATGAAAATGTGATGTTTTGGACTTAAACGTTAGGCTCTCCCATATGTGCTAAACTCTTTCGTATATCGATGCACATATTGAGGGGGAGCGAATGGACAAAAAGGATTTGCCATAGCATGAGATCGTGACTCAGACTTAACCAATGAATTGACGAAACCTATACTATCATTGATCGAAAGGACATATCCTGGCCGGGTAATAATTTCAAGCTGGTCTAACCAGTGATGTAAGCGTGTCTCGAAAAGGATGTGTCTGAGTAGAGTGTACCGTTTCGAGAAACTTTCTGTGGACTTGACCAGGCCGGGTAATAATTTCAAGCTAGTCTAACTAGTGATGTAAGCGTGTCTCGAATCGGTCATGTTCACTGAAAGTTGATCAATTCAAAAAGTGCGAGCTCTACCTAACATGTGCAAATTTATAAAACAATCAACCGAGCACATGTTGAGGGGGAGCATTTGAAAAATATAAAACTCTCAAGTGTTTGCAAAAATGTGTTTCAGAATCATGAACACTTTGAGAGATTTTTCAAAGATTTGGTTTGGCAATCGTGGAAGAATACCAAAGACCGACCATTTTAATTAATGAATGGAGTTATAAGGATGGTTAGGTTAGGCTCAAGTTCCCACGATCCCGCCAGAGCCGGAGGGATCTACCCAGGGACAATGCACTAGTTAGTGTAGAAGTCCTTAGGTATGATTAAAAAGGAGAAAAGTGAATGAGGGAAGAGTGCCGACTGAGATGGAGCTAGTACTGGAACAAACCCAACAAGGTGCTAGTTATGAAGTCTCGGTAAGCACTGAAGGGGTTGAAGAATGAAAAAGAATTGTAAAGATAAAGGGTGAAAAGAAAGAAGCCCTCCTTACAACTTAGGCAGAAACCGGGTCAATACATATGCTGTCAGAATCACTTAGTTGATTGCTGGCATTGAAGACAAAGTATCATGGACCCAGTGATACGCTGCACAACCCACCCTAGCCACTCAAGGTCCCTCAAAGGATTCTTGTTTCAATTGTCACGGAGTTCAATACATTCCTATCGTCTCTCTCACTCCGAGTTAGATGATATTGAATAGGTGGCAGTCCTCTCCAGCCTTCGCTCACTAAATCAAAACGCACTATAGAGTCTAGAGCCACGAGATGCATAATAAGATCTCATAGGGACACGAATTATTTCTACACTGGTTGTTCAACATTAAGGACACCAGTTGTAAAATTATGAGTCCTACGCAGATCTTAGCAATCTGCCAGAACATTCATGAGGGAATTTACAAATGTAATTCTCAATGATTGAATGGAAATTCCTACCAGGGTCAACATCAAGCAGCCCTGAAAGCAGGTCACTTCGGTAATTCTTTATGGATTACGCTTAGTGGTCACGGCGGTTTCTAACGGTCTACAGTCGTGGAGTGATCTCCAGCGACTCACCTAATCGTTGATGTGCTACGGTTCGATCTTAAAAAGCCCTCTGTGGGTTTTCGATTAGGAACGGTCTTGGTAAGGATTAGAGAGAGTTTTCACACTATGCTGTTAACAATCTCAAAGTCCAAACCTGTAAGTACCGGACGTTTTATTGCTAACTGTCGTATGCAGGAACTTCTGGCGGTTGTAGCTGTTGGATGCTGTAGCTGGTTGCAGTTGTAGCTGGTTGCAGACAAGATACCAATCCACCACCACGTGCTCACACTACATCATCATTGTAACTCAACAAAGTCATGATCAACCTAAAAGACCTTTAACACGGCTTCTGCAAACTCTGATGATAAAGATCATGACACCAAATAGTGTGAGCATGTCGGCTCAAAGATTTACACATCACATGGAAACATACAACAGAAAGATGACTTGGAAACAAATGTTGGATGATAAAGTTGAAGAATACTCAAAGATCATCCAAGACGATCAAACGGTCATCAAACGAACACTGCTGAATGCACAAAGTTTCAAGACATTGAAGAATCAAAGACTACGAGCTATGAAGACATGATTAGAAGACAAAATGCTAGAATTCAAGTTATTATTTCCGGGGTGACCTCCCTTAGGGGGAGATTGTTAGGAATATAAATATTCAGATGAAGGCTCGGTCACCCCGAGTATCTATTTAGCATTTACATAGCTCGTAGGCTTATTTATATTAGCTTAGTAATATTAGTATTAGTATTAATAGTATTAGTCGTATTTATATTTGTGGAGTGGGTCGGGGCTTTCCCCACTGTCAGCTCACTCCACAGCCCACTAGGGGCATAATATTAGTTAGTATAAATACCCCTTCCCACACTTGGGAAGGGTTGGAACTCTTGGAACTCTTCACACATTAATCTAATAGATCCAGTTTTCTCTCAAGAGTTTCCCACTCTCTCTCTCTACTTCATCTTCCAACTAACTCTAACATGGAGTTCTTGATCTTTCAAGATCCAAGGCCACCCGAATAGATCCACACAATCAAAAGGTTAGATCTTACACTTTACCTTTCGTACCATCCAACCCTACTTCATTAATTCCTTAGCTTATCTTAGCTTTTCACATTATAGTTTAGCACATTTATAATGTTTCATACCTTAAACATCAACATTTAGATTTACTTATTAGCCCGTCTCTAATACCGAATACCATTCCTATTCTCATTCCATTATCGTTATGCTAACATAAATTTATGTAATCACAACCAATTACCGGCACCGACCAAGGTGCACGGCTAACTAATCACTTAACATTTCAAGTCCTCCTTGAACTTACATCACATACACATTAGCACATAAAGCACATTTATCATTCATCAACTTTAGCCCACCTAACATATCACACCTTCCTTCTTATAACTTAAACGTTTAACTTACGCATTTCTTACACCTACGTCCAACATTTCTACGAGTGGTTTAAGTCTAGGCAACCTAAAGGAAACCTAATTCACTTAAACCGAAGCTCTGATACCAATTTGTAACACCCCGTGCCCGCTTTGACCAAAAACTTTGACTTTTGACGCGGAAACGCTTGACCTTACCCGACTTATACAAATTCTTCATTTAAATATCAGAGTCTATAACATTTAACTCTTTTAAAACATTTGCAAGAACATATACTCGAACATCTTTCAAAACATTTCACATAAAACTTTATAGCACAACCTGACAATCCTTCTGACTAACGATACGCCGCATCCCTTTGAGGGATACGCCGTATCAGACCATGCGCCGTATCCACCTAAAGTGTTACGCCGCATCACCTTAAACTTCTGATACGCCGCATCTACCATATTAGATATGCCGCATCGCATTAAACTTTTGATACGCCGCATCTACCATACTAGATACGCCGCATCTACCCATTTGACACAGAACATCAGCAGGAACACCTGCATAAACTCAACACACCACAATTACCCCTTGACACCTTTTCTACTCTATAAACATTTCCGAAATCATTCATTTAACACATCAAACATCTTACGATAACACTTGACCCATTTACTACTCAAAATGGGTATAAACAAGCTTATGCCAAACACCCCTTTAACGTTGACCATAAACATATAAACTACACTTTGATACACCATTTGACCACCAAATCGTCATACGACTATTGACATACATTTTGACACTCGTTTACTCGTTACAAAACAACACTTGACTCGCGGGGGTACAAACTCATACACTTGAGCTCGGTATCTACCTAGCTCTATTTTCTCTTACCAATTCCTTCTACCAATCGCATATCCATCACTAATCCTTATCCAAGCCTTCGTCTCAACACTTTCGCCTACAAAACATTAAACACTTAAACCGTAAGCACGAATGCTTAGTAAGTAAAGCGGACATAATATATCATTATACTTCATTCAACACATTACATATTACACAACCATCAATCCACAACATTGAGCATAACCACATACCTTAATTACTTAGGCCTTAACCATCCCTCTTTCCTTAAATCACTCTTAACTAACACATCCACTAGTCCTATATCCTCTTACACAAGTCTACCATTATGCTAAGCAACCAACATCTTAACACATTAGCCACATAACACATAATGTATAGAAATCATTATAACTTTACATTAAACCGGTTTACTTACCTTAATCCAAGCTACATCATCACAAGGACATCATCATCATCATACTCTTTCATCATCATCATCATCCCCATAAGCATCCTTAAGCACATAATCATACATAACATATAATACATAATCATTAGCTATAATCATGGTTAATACCACCATAACTAACCTCTAAACACTTCTAATCATCATATAATCATATATTGATTATATGATAGCTAATCCCATCATTTACCAACTTATACCCATTATAAACTCATCACATAATCATCATTACTTCTTAATTATCTTAAAACACCATTTACCCTTTAATCCCAAATTAGGGTTCACAAACCCTAGATTCTTAATCATCAATTAAACACTACTTAAGCATCAATACTTACTTGATAACCATGCTAGGACAAGCTATAGACTTCATTCTTGAATTATCACCATTAATCCATCATCATTTCATCATCCAAGCTCCATTTCTCTTCTCTCTCTCTCTCTCTCTATCTCGACATTACAGAACACACAAGAATTGTGTGGAAATGTCTAGAGCCTAACACATATAAACTAGCTGGGAGGGCATTTCTGTCATTTCTGCTTATTTAAGGTCGATGCGCCGCATCTATATTTTAGATGCGCCGCATCCATGCTACCCTTTGAATACGCCGTATCTATTTCTCCAATACGGCGCATGGGCAATAATAAGTCGGTTCTACTTTCCCTTCTTACCATGCGCCGCATGCCACTTTCCTAGATGCGCCGCATCTAGGCCTCATCAGAAAACCACATATCCTTAGTCAAACATACTTAGGCTCGGGTCAACTTTCATCTAGGGTTGGTTCCTACTACCCGGGGAACGGGTCTAACAATATACACCAATTATACAAACAGGTTACCTTAAATATATTAATATTTTTCTAATTATATTTCAATCAATGTACCTATTCTATTATCACGCTTAAACACTCGTTACGCAAACCTACTTATACTTATTTGCATGTAACTCAACTTACTATTAACATCCACATACTATACTAAAACTAAAAATTAATACTAATAATAAGAAGTCCTGAGACTAACATAACGGAAACCAGCTAATTTCATGAACTGAGAAGACCCATCTTGCTGGAACCAAATTGGATTGTTAATTTCCTCATCTTCAGGGTAAGTTATTGATGCCATACGCAACATCTCATCAAGCTGTCCTTGTAAACCCGTTGTGATTGAGAGTTTTTTTTATAACCATCTTCATTCCCTGCATAATTTTTTTACAAACAACGGATCAATTATACAAACTAATCATTCAAAACAGATGCACTAAAAAAACAAAACAGATGCACCAATTAAACTAAACATATGCACCAATTAAACTAAACATATGCACCAATTAAACTTATACTTATTTGCATGTACTTTTATCATCAGATTCGATAGTTCTTTATACCACTTACCTTAAAAATATAAAAGCATCACTAGCAATAACTTTTTTGCAATAACAAAGACACTCCATCTAGTCGTTAGCAAGTGACGTTGAGGTTGTCCTGGAATATATATATTCAAACGAGTCAGAGTCCAACCAAATAGGCAGGAAACTGCTTGTGAATTTCAACATCAAGCACAACTATACTAAGAATAATGGTTGTTCTACAAAAACCCTACTTACTATAACCACTGACCAATCACACAACACTAATTGCTAACCACTGCAACTATGCTAACCTATTTGAGTTTCAAAAAGACATGTAATAGGGCATGCAAAAGGCATACGATAATGGTGAGTCGAGAACAGAAGACGCAGGGTATATTTTGCTATTGATGCAGTTTTGATGACACAACGTCCATTAGGGCATCTGATTGCTGGTTTTAACTTTAAAATGAAACTCGGGCGTCTCGCGTACAGAGGGCATATATTTTCATGCCAATGCATATATACGATGTATTAATCAGATCAAATCAGAAAAAAGTACAACCTCGAAATATATGACAAAAATGCCATTCATTGTCATGAAGATCACTAGCAATCAGTTCTTGCCAGGGCGGCTACTGCACATATCCTGGCCACGAAAATCACAGTTAGTAGCATTCTGCTAAGAAAGACCAAAGGGCAAAGAAGCCAATGAACAACATAAAAACAAAGGGCAAGGAGATAGCTAAAACTTACTAGTGGAGGCAAACAGTCATCCACGTGCCTACGAATAACAGAAAATCCACCATGAGTGCTTGTGTCAGATGCAACTCGGAGGTTCATGAAGTGGAGGATCTGGACTTGTTACCTTACTTTGCTGATTCATCGAAAAACACAAGCATAAGAGACCAAATTATGGGGAGTGTGCACTCTAAGAAATAAAAATTATTGTTCATATGAGTGATCATATATGCTCACATCTATGTCAGGCAACAAATTTATTTGTGCATATACTTCATCGGATTCAGGTTGAAAATAAGTTCATAAAAATTAGTCAATCTTACAATTAGATTATGTGAAAATGCATTTTCATCTATGTACGCTAAAGGGTTAAAATACAGCCAAAGAAAACTTGAGGAGATGGCCAGAACCCTTTTGGAGAACAAATAACAAAGTTCCAAAGAACATTTAACGATGCACTAAAGTATGTCAAACGGATGCACTAAATTATTCCATTAAGATGCCTTATTATTTCAATACAATATTCCATACAGATTCACTAAAGTACGTCAAACAGATGCCTTATTATTTCAATACAATATTCCATACAGATGCACTAAAGTACGTCAAACGGATGCACTAAATTATTCCATGCAGATGCCTTATTATTTCAATACCATATTCCATACATTTACATTATTGTTTTAATACATATGCATTAAACAAACAAATTGATGCCCTAACATATTATTAAAACATATGCATTAAACAAAACAAACAAACTGATGCTCTATTCAGTTTTAAGACATATGCTATGTTTCATGATACCGTTATGCACTAGTCAAATAATCAAACAAACATATGATTTAAATAATTTCAGTATGCTATTATTTAACAAACAAATACTCTTTTTTTTGATACTTTTATGCACTAATCAAACATACACAGGCTCAAACAGATTTCAGCTTCGATATATTAATCATATTGCCTAATTATACTCAATTGGATGCTGTAATGTATCACAGTATGCACTAATATCAATCAGTGATTCACTAAGATGTCATATCCTTCAATAATAAACACATATGCTGTAAATAAGTGCATCACATTTATAAAATCTTACTCAGAAATTTTATCAAACACCTGGTGTGCAAATTTAATAAACACAATTTATATGCATTTTTTCGTCATATTTGATATAAATAACTAAACATTAAAATAAATAAATAAATAAAGTTAAATAAATTAAATAATTAAAATTGTTATATATATAATTAACTAACATGAAGAATATCATCGATGACGTAGTGTTTGTGTTTTGCTGCTGTTGTTTCTGCCCTCGGTATTGAAAACAAAGATTGAAGACCGTGGCGACGGTGGTATGATGGAGGGTGAGTGAAGATTGACGCGGTGGTTGTACGATGGAAGACCGTGGCGACCGTGGTGGTGGTGACGGTGACGGTGGCGACGGTGGAGGACCGGTGGTGGTGGTGGTGATGGTGAGTGTATGTTTGAATAAGGAGTGTGTGTTGGTATCTCTATTAAAAACACCGTTCCATCTTTTTTGTTGTGTTTTTTCTTTTTTAGCCCAGAACTTTCAATTGTTTTCATAATCTACCCTGTAACTTTTTTTTCTAACTTTTCTAACTAATTATATTTTCTCTAGAACCGGACCCTATATATATATATATATATATATATAGGGGGGCTTTATTTTTAGAACCCTCTTAAGTGCGGGAACTGCGAGAACCACCTTTTTACAACTAATAATGCACAATGTACATCATTTAATGCTCCATAGCATTTTGTTATTTTTATTTAATTCAAAAGGGTATAATAGTAAAAGACATTTTCATATTATTTTTTTTTTCTTTTTTTTTAATTCATGTTTTTTATAAATAATAAAATTCAGAATTTTTTATTTTAGTAAAAGACTTTTTTTTTTTTTTTTTTTTTTTTTTTTTTTTTTTTTTTTTTTTTTTTTTAAAGAAATGTTATTTTCCAGAAGTAGTGCATAGGTGTTTTTATGTACTAATTTTTTCATTTTATTTTTCAGATGTAGTGCATAGATGTTTTTGAATAATTTTAGAACATGCATGCTTTTCAAATAGTAATGTGCATATGTGTTTTTTAGATAATGTAAATTTATAACAAAACAAGAACATAGATGTTACATACAAAATTCAATATCAATTGAAATACAATTAAAAAACAAATTTCTAAAAAGTATAAATACATGAATCTAATCGATCAATACATGCCTGCACTAATATATATAGCGAAAACGGACATATGTGCACATTCATTATTATCAACTTTTTTAGAAGTTGGACATATATGCACGCATTCAATAATCATATTTCTTCAAATGCCGCATTGTATCTATATGTGCATCCACTTCTA